>APFE030539303.1:31778-54698 GCA_000404065.3 Pinus taeda | reverse complement strand
GAATTTTCTTTCTCTATTTTCTAAAACAAGCAATTTAAACCTAGGGAGGCCAAGATTAAGCTGTTTGGCCCTCCCTTAACTGTGAAACTCTTCAAAAATGGAACTTTTGCAGCATGAAAAGGATGAACATTTTTGGCACTTCCACTGTCAATCATGAAAAATGAAACCTATTGGTATAGGAAGCTAACAGTGGGTTAAAAGAGTTCTTATATCGGGAAAAAGGTAATTTGCGGAGGTTTGTTAAGTAATGTGAAGTTTTAATAAAACTTAGGTTAAAAGGGGCTTTATGGGTATGGCATAGTTTAATTAGATAAAGCGGAGGGGGGAATTTATACTTAGGGTAAAGGGTTTTTTTATGGATTTTTAGGAAATTAATAAGGAGAAAGTGATTTTTTCAAAGGGAGATGGGTTTCACACTAGGGAAAAGGGGTTTTGAGTAGGGAAATGACCTTTGGAGGGTAAATTGCAAAGGTGAAAATGAAGGGAAAAGGGTATTTTCTTAGGAAATGATGGGATAATGAGGAAATTAGTAAGTATGTAGTGGGGGGTGAAATGAAATGAGGGGAACCTAACCAAATCAACTTGTGAACATCTTTTCACCTTCATAACTGCTCCTGCACACTGCAACACATGATCAAGCATGATAAATGTGCTTATGCCTTAATCAACTTTGTACTTCTGCAACCTTTCTTCTACCTACCCTTTACTTATCCTAACATTTTTTCTTCACTTAATTGGGTGCATTTAGGCTAGCAGACCCTTTTCTTTCCTTTTTCTTTTGAAAAGAAAACTATCTAATTCTAACCTTATAACATCCAAGGGCTGGGATTAAATTGATGAGCTCCTTATTATTCTCTACCTAACTACTGATCTGCCAAGATTAAACAGTTTGGCTAGATCTTTATTCTCTAACTATAAACATGAAATTTAAAGCATGAACTAGTCAAGATTAAACTATTTGACTTTCATGGGTTGTGGCATTTATGACATGCTGCACACAACCATTATTTTGCATAATAAAGTAAAAAGTAGTGGCACTTGGACTTGCACACTTTCAGAGTTTATTGCTTTTTTCTCTAACCTGACATTTTATTTTTGTCTTCATTCTTTAGGGCATTTATTCTAACATTTTCTTTGATATGGACATGTTATCAAGATATTTCCTAACATTTTTTATTCAGTATTCTTTTTGTCCATATCCTAGCTTAACATTTTTTGAAAAATATTTTCATTTTTTGACTAATTGATTCTAACTTACCAAAACCAAAAAATGCTACAACATTGGCTCCAATTGGGGACTACTTTCTCATGTAGAATGCAGAGAACCTGTAGATCCATGTGCCTTCTCCTCGGACTATGGAGTCTTTTGCTGTAAAAAATCACACTGACAACTTGAAAAGTAAAAGAAACCGGAGTGTTTACAATGGTAGCAATGAAATCTACTTCAAATTCTCAATACTGAATGTAATGTTTGAGAAACCTTCCATTTATAGGATAAGTGGAATATAGCCCCTCAAGATTTTGTAGTACAAAAGTGTTGTTTCCCTTCACTTCAACAATTGCTAAAGGTCTAAACCATAGGTTGTCAAACTTGCCATGTTTTCCCTTTTCTTCTCTCCTGGAATCCCATCTTAGAACTAGATCACCTTCCTTGAAGTCCCTTTCCTTGGCTCTTTTGTTAAACAGGCTCTTCATCTTATTTTGATACTTTTTCAATTTGTATTGAACTTAATCTTTGTTTTCATTTAGTTCAATAATCTGATCTATTCTCCTTGAAAAATCATCAAGTTCATATGTTGAATCCTGTAGGAATTTTAAAACATGGAACGCCAAATTGGTAGGGAAGATTGCATCTTTCCCATAACCTAATTGGAAAGGAGATTTTCCAGTAGATCTCTTTGAAGTAATTATGTTTTCCCATACTTCATAAATTAAATGAGAGTCCCAGCTCATTTCATGATCTGCTAGAGTCTTTTTTATTACCTTTACTAGACTTTTATTGGAGGATTCTGCAAGGCCATTACCTTGTGGGTAATATGGAGTTGAATGATGTAACAGAATCTGATATTTTTGGCAAAAATCAATCATTTTAACACTAGAAAAAGTTGTTACATTATCAGTGACAATTTGAGTTAGGCAACCAAATCTAGATAAGATGTTCTCTTCGATAAATTTCATTACTACTGAATCAGTAGCATTTCTCACTGGAATTGCTTCCACCCATTTAGTGAAGTAGTCTATTGTAGTGAGGATCAATCTATGTTGATTACTTGAAGTGGGATGAATATCTCCAATAAAATCTAATCCCCATCGGCTAAAAGGTTCTAAGACTATTGATGGAACCAGTGGAAGAGCTGTTAATTTTTACTTACTAGCAAAAATTTGACAAGGAACACAACCTTTGACCTTTGCTTCTACTTGTAAGAACAATGTTGACCAATAAAATCCTCCCCTTAATATCTTATATATTGTTGCTCTCCAAGCATAATGTCCTCCACAAAATCATGTATGAAACTGATCAATGATTCCTTCAGTTTATGATTCTATTAAACATAATAACAAAATATTTAGTGGGTCTTTCCAGTACAAATTTGCATTTATGATACAGTACTTGACTGCTTTCAATTTGAGATTTTTACACTGGCTTTTGGAGAATGATGTTGGACATTCAAAATGGATCAAGAAATTTACAATGTCTTGGTACCAATCTAACAACATAAATTTCTCATCAATGTATAAAGGGGAAATCTGATCTAAAGTTAAAGGTTCTTGTGGATTCTTTTCTTCAGGATGAAGGGAAGGTTCTTGTGAATTCTCCCCTTATGGATGAAGGGAAGTTTTTTGTGGATTCTTCCCTTGTATCTCTAAAACAGAATTGATTCTGAGCACTTTACAGTTAGATTCAGCTAGTAGCTTAGCTAATCCTTGGCCTTTTACTAGGTTTGTAGTTTCGATACTTAGATCAAACTCCAGTATTTGAGTGATTCGTCTACCTCTCTTTCCATTAGTGTCTGGTTGGGTTAAAACAATTTTCACTGCACTGTTAGGAACATAAGCAGTGTAGAAATTTTGAATAATATGACACTTATTCACATACATTATCCTGATTATACACTAATTGCGGAATACATGCATAATACATAACCTCCTTTACGTTGATCATCAATTTAGCAGTATTAAGAAACATACACATGCGCACATTGAAGCATCAATCACACATATCAACACAATATGTACCCGGGGAAAGCATAACGTTGGAAACCCCAACTATCTGTATATATTAATGATTGAGTCATGTAACATTACACAGCATAATACTTCTCACAAGTATCTCCACCTCTGTTACACACAATACAGCTCAGATCTGAATCAATCTCTGGCTCAAATCTCTTCCGCTGCCATGCCTGCCTCCTCTACTCAATCCTGCAAGAGAATGATGATAATACCAAGGCAGCCACGTCTTTCCTTGGCTTAAATCACGTATTTCCAAGCTACAATACGTGCAAACTCATTGGCATACTCAATCCCTTGATTTGTGCAAGATCTGGTGCACAACTATAGTCACAACTGATAGCAATCTGATTCTCTAACACCTGTCCCTGTTGAACTGAACATGCACTGACATGCAACTGAGTTAACTGATGTATTCATTAGTTATATTATGAGTTAATAACTTGTGAATTAATTAATAACTAATTCACCCAACTCATCTCTAGTCTATTCGCCAGTTAGACTAAATACAACCAGTTTAACAAATCTAAACTGAACACAACTCCATCAACTGCACCTCCAGTCCACTAAACTCAACTCACTTGAGTTCTAACTGAAGTCATGCATGCAAATATTCAAATAACCCATAAGAACCACGTATTTCCTTCATGCAATTGCATGTGCCACATCCGTAGCTCGAACTGAAGTGCTCCAAGAGAATAAGACAAAGTTTATAGTCCAAATATTATTGTGAGATAATAATATTTGACTTTTCTATTTTTTGGCCTGGCAGTCTAAAAATAGACTCCGCCCATATGTCTAAAAATAGAAGTCCATCTGTTTTTACCAACATGACCAATCATCCACAAATAGCATCCTGCAACTCATAGACCATGATCCATATGTCTAAAAATAGACTTTGCACCAAAAATAGCCTGTGGGACCACTTAGTGAAGGAGTCTTCTTTTCACTAAGCTGCATCATCTTGTTGCATTTTCAATAAGCAGTAATAGGAGAATGTAGGACATACATCCTGAATGATTTCAGGGCTTGAATAAGGGCATAGGCTTGCTTCTCAATTATGTCATACTTAAGCTCGGCATCTCTCATAACCTTAGTGAAAAAGGTTATGGGTTGGTTATGGGAATCTTCATTCTTTTGTAGTAGAACAACAACAAGGGTTGTTTCTGAGGAAAAGGAAAAAAACATTGAATGGTTTAGTATAATCAGGGTTGGCCAAGGTGGGAGCTTCAGAGATAGATTCTTTTATCTGATCAAAGGCATGCCTGAAAGAGACAGTCCATTTAACTTCATGACCTTTCGGAGCATGTCAGATATATCTTTTACAATCTCAACATAATTTGGGATGAATCTCCTTAAAAAATTAATCTTGCCTAGAAAAGCTTGAATTTCCTTCTTGTTTCTAGGTAAGGTCAATGTTTCAATGGAAGACACATGCTTGGGATCAATCACTACTCCTTCTTTTGAAATTATATGGCCCAACAGTTTTCCTTCTTTGATAGCAAACAAAGACTTTTTAGGATTCAATGATATTCCAAATTTTCTACACCTGTCAAAAACCTTCATCAAGTGCTTTAGATGTTTCTGATCAGATTTAGAAAAACAACTATGTCATCAAGATAAATAACTACAAAGTTATTTACGTAACCCACAAAAGCTACATCCATAGCTCTCTGAAATGTTGCTCCAGCTTTGGATAAGCCAAATGGCATTCTAGGATACATGAATGTACCCTAGGCTGTAGTAAAGGTTGTCTTCTCTCTGTCTACTGGATCAACATTTACCTGATTATAGCCTGAAATACCATCAAGCATAGAAAGTATTTGTGCTCCTGAAACCATTTGAAGTAAATCATCCATTTTGGGCAAAGGATAGTTATCTTTTAATGATGCTTTGTTCGAATTTCTAAATTCCACACAAAGTCTGATTTCTCCATTCTTCTTTCTAGCAGGAACTAAATTTGCAACCCAATTAGAATATCTAAGAGGGAGAATGATATGGGCATCTAGCATTTTCTTAATTTCCTTTTCTATAGTTGGTAGAAGAGCTAGCTTGATCCTCCTAATTTTCTGTTGATAAGGAACTGCTTCTGGCTTTAAAGGAATATTATGTTGTATTAATGAAGTATCATAGGTTTTTAGATCAGCATAGGTCCATGCAAAAACATCCTTATAATTTTGAAGTAACTTAAGATATTGAGCTTTAATCTCAGGATCTAGAGATGCATAGATTTTGATGTTTTTAATATCATCATTTGTTCCAATATTAATTTCTTCTATGTCATCTTGTGAAGAAATGGATTGAGGGTTTCTGAGGACATCATTTTGATCAAACAATTTTTCTAAAGGAATGAGGCCTTTGGGAATAAAATTGTTAGACAATTGAATAATGTCATGATCAACAATTTTTTAATTGAAATATGAAGTATCATTTTCATTTGCATTTCATTTATTTTTGCTCTATCTTCATCAATTTATAGAACTGAAAAATCATCTATAACCTGCAAAAAAGATTTCAAATATTCATCATCTTCAAATATCTACCAGTGTTTTAGATTGTCTGGGATGGATGGTCCATACTTGACTTGAATTTGATAGAGTACATTGGTCTAATCAGGGATTTTAAATGAACTAGCAAAAACAGCTAAGTAATCTGCATGAATATTTTAATTTCTTGGAATATAAGTCAAGTTAAAAGCATCAAAGAAGTTTTCAACTAAATCCCAAACTTCATTTTGATAAGACCTAAGTCTAAGATGCTTAGTCTGGCAAATATTTCTCACTTGTTTGACAATAAGTTCTGAATCAGTAAAAACACTTAAGTTTTGAACCTTTAAGCTTTTGGCTAATTGGACTCCTAAAAGGAAAGCTTCATATTCAGCCACATTATTGGTAACTTCGAAGTCGAGTTTGCATGATTGGGTGATATTTTATTTTTCTAGTGAAATTAAAACTACCCCAGCTCCTGCCCCATATTTTTTACAAGAACCATCAAAAAATAGTTTCCATACATCAGTTTGATTTGATACAGGACTTTCAATTACATCTTCTATTTTAACTTGAGTTTCATGTATTTGGTTTGAAGAGAGTTGAAAGCAACCAAAATCTTGATCAATTGCATAAATGGGATGGTTCCTTGGCTGGTCTGTTTTGCAAATAGTGTGCACAAATCTTACCTCTCTATATAACCTTACTCGTTCTCCCCCATAAACTGGAATAGTGACATAAGACATATCCATCTGAAGAGTTCCCCCTAATTTGGCACAGCAAGACCTAGAAAGGAGCATTCCAAATTTTGGAGGGATATCTATGACAACTATATCAAGCACTGCACTTTTCACTGGAATTTGGGTAAGGGTGACTACTAAATCCTTAATCAATCCTAAGCAAGGCACCCTTTTACAATCAAATGTGTACAAGTCATGATAGGATCTAGTTATGTCAAGTTTCAATGGTCCATGATAGTTTTTGGCATGAGGTTATGTGATGCTCCAAAATCAAGCATACAACTATATAACATGGAATCATTTGTCTTAAGAGTTACATAGAAAGGAGGCATTATTTCATCTATCATATCTGAATTAGGACCAAAGACAATTGCTGGTTTTTCATCTTGCAGACTAATGATATCACTTTCAGCATCAACCGAGGTTTTTTGTATCCATTTGGAGGCTTGATTTTTATACCCAGGGTTTTTGGAAAGTTCTGAAAGTGGAATTGGGATTTTAACCCTTTCTAACTCTTTTTCAACATTAAATGTAATCAAAGCATTTTTATCATTTTAAGCAATATCAGTTGATTGATTTAATGGTCGAATAATAGTGGTTTGAGTTTCAATAGGTTCGGTATGAGGTTCAATTATTGGAGTCTCGTTAGGAGGTCTTCCAGGGCTGGGTCTAGGCCTAAGATCATATCTCTTTTTCAACTCTACAATTAAAAATTCACAGAAGGCATGGTATTTAGAAACCTGTGAGGATTCTTAATCTTCTTGAACCTGATTTTGGTGTGAGAGAGGAATCATAACTGTTTGATTAGAAGAACTATCCATGTTATTGATATATTCAGTAATAGTCATAGTATTTTCATCATGTTGATGGTCATCTAGTAGTGAAGGAGTGGGAACCTGCTGATCATTACTAGGCCTCTAAAGAATTTGTAATTGTGGATTATTTCTATACTGACCTTAATTTTGATTTTGCGGTCTAGTAACTGTTTGTTGAACTGTCCTAGGTTGAGTCTCAATCTTGGAAATTATATTAGATAGGTTTCTAAGAAGAAAAGTTATTTCATCTATTTTAGAATCTTCAGTTTTAGTCTTAGAAGAACTAGAGGAACTAGAGGCTTCTTGAATAGATTTGAGTTTTCTTTGGGCCTTTTCCTCTTTATCTTTCAAGGAAGTCGAAGCAACCCTATTTGCTTCCACCTCTATAGAATTTGTTTGCATATCTTCAAGAGTTCTTGAGGTTCTCTCTCTTTAGATTACAGCAAATCATCGTCAAAGGCTTTAGAAAACCTAGACTTAGCTGCTGCTATAGGGGGTTTACAATCAGGAGGCATCTTATGATAAAGTTTATTGAACCTTTTCATAAAATCTGATACAGGTTCACCAAAGTTTCTTTTAAGTTCTTCAAACTTAGTCAGAAAGTAAATAGGATCTTTCTTTACACCCAATTGGTTTTTAAATATATTTGTAAGCTCTTCCCAATTTCTAATGGAATTTACAGGTAACTGCCTAAACCAGATTCTTACATTTCCTTTAAGCGATTGTACAAACAATCTCATGTAAACATTTTCTTGTTCAATATTCATGTTGTCTGCAAAGTCTAGAAAAGCTTGAAGATGGTCCTCAGCTGTGGGACTAGTTTCTCCATTATACCTAGAAAGGTATTTCAAGTATCCAGCTAAGAATGCATCGAGGTTAGCAGGCAAGACTAAAGCTGCATATCTAGCTTGTACAATAGGTTGGAATTCCATAGTAGAAGTTGGTGTATGAGGTGTTTGTGTGGATGAAGAAGAAGATGAAGAAGAGGAAGAAGAAGGTGATTGAGGGGGTGTGTGACTATGTGGAGGTGAAGAAAGAGGGGATCTCCTGAATAACTTTAAAGGATTGTTAAGACTAACTTTTGGACCTGTGAATGAATATCCTCTTTTGTTTCAAAGAGTGGATTTGTATATACAGAGATGGTCTCTTTAGGTTGTTCAGAAATAGAAGCTTCAAGTTGTTCAGAAGTGTAAGGAAATGAATAAGTGGTAGGGGATATGAAATCCGTGGGTTTGTATTCAGGTAAATGAACACCCAAGTCAGATTTAGTTTTAGGTGATCCTAGTGGTAGTGGGGGTTCCGGATGCTTTTCAAAAGAATGAATGAGGAAAGCTGAATCTAAATCAACTCCCCTATATAATAGTTCAGAAAACCTAGGAGGTATTTATGTCAAATCAGGATTAGATGGAATATTACTAAAAGGAGAAAATGATACTAACTCTTCAGACTGCAAGGCTGAAGAGGAAGAAGAAGATGGTTGATGTCTCCTTTTAGAACTGGCTTTTCTCAGAAGTTTTTCAAGATCTGACAGAGGATTAACTAAGTCAGATTATGAATGAGATATAGTGTGCTTAAAAGGTGCCAGTTTGGGCTAGTGGAGTCGCCAGGTGAAGGATTTTAACCTTTCTATACCTTTAATAACCTTAAAGGAATAGAATGAATATCCTTGCCCTGGGAAAATTTAATGAGATTTGAATCCCCAGCAACGGTGCTAGACTGATGTTGTACCTCTGAATTGATAATGGTCAGCTATCAAGCCAGAGCATCTAAGATAATTGTTTTGGGGTTTTGTTTTAATTTGGAGGACCAATGAATGAAACAGATATAACACTGTAATGCCTAACCTCTTGAATAATATTAATCCCAAAGCAGAGGACTGCTATAAAATTTCACATAGTGATAAAGCTTGAATAGCGGTGAGCAAAAACAAAAAATAATATGATTATCACAATTTCCACACTGAAAATTGAATAATCATACATATGAAAACCTCTAACCAATGTTCAGAAGGTTTAAGAGAATATGCTTATGCTTACAACAAGATGTTGATGATTTATGGATTCAGAGGGAATTAATTAAACAGACAACTCATTAATCCATTCTATTTATAGATTATCACTTCAGAAGCTTATAGGAATAGATTAAAACACAATTATTCCTACCTAGGTATCTCTATAAGACATAAGAATATGAAGAAAAACATAATGTGCAACACTAGAAAAACTTACATGAAACACAAACTTTGTAAAATTGAATTCAGAATCCTTTGCTTTGTATAAAGGGTCCAAAAAAGCTAAGTACATCAAATGTTTACAAATGCTTCATCAAGGTGAAACCTTTCTTCAAGAGTGCAACCCTTCCTTAATGGTCATCTTGGTTCAATGGTGAACCCATAATAACTCGTAAGGAGAGTTATTTATACAACAGTAGAACTAAGAAAATATCCTAAACTGCTTTTACGAAAATAGATTTATTCAAGGAAAAGGAAATATCTTCATGCAAGAAGATAGAGACAGTTATTGAACTGTTGCTTGTTGTCCCTGTTATTTAGGTTTTGCTATCCTTTAGACTTTGATCTATTGCCCTTTAAGTTGCTTGGCTGCTTGGTCTTCACGCTGGATGTCATATTTACTTATGACCTTTCATTTTATACACTTTCATTTGATACTCTTTGACCTTGTTGACTTGTCAATAAACTTTACTATGCTTTTTACTTTTACTGTACATTTCAAGTTTTTACTGTGTATTTCAACAGCAAATCATTTAGTTTTTACATGTCTCAATATCAAGTAGTTGGATACTGATCATCTTTCTGTATATTTCGTCTGTTTGTCTTTTAACTATATGTTTTATCTACCTCCTCTGTTTTAACATTTATTGTCTTTGTCTAAAGGATTTCTTCTTTGTTTTAACCATTACTTTGTAAATGACTTCTACTCTGTGTAAATGATAATTGTCTTTTTAATTGTATGAAGGCTTTTGAATTCATTTCCTAGGAGAATTTGGAACAAACATGTTTTATATGATTGCCTACAAAATACAACAATTGTTAAGAAAAACACAGACTGACAGGGAGGTCATAAATGGCTTTAGGGAATAGGAAAGTCTATGGACAGAGTCCTGGCAGTGTTTGGACGATAATCAGGGATCAAAATAGGTTACAGAGGCTCAGGGTGACGCAAGAAGGGTTATACAGGTTTTATTGTGTAAACGGGCGAAAAGAGTGAAAGTCAGGGTTTTGGCGTTTAAACGGGAAACTTTTGAAATTTGGTGTGGAAGGGTTAAATGAACAGTGGATGGTTTTATCGTAGACGGGGAGCAGTTTTGGAGGCTCATCGCACCGCTTTTGGTCGTGGGGTGGTTTTTCACTGACGGCACACGAGTTAACATGGAGCTGCCACGTAACCACAAGGGGCCCAAGCAAAATCACGAATCTCGCGTGCTCTCAGGCTAGTAAAGCTAGGAGATCGGGAGTGCACGATATTGTTGTGGGTCGTTGGATCTAGGAGCAGATGATCTGACGACTATCGCGCGGTTGATATACACAGAGGATAGTTGGCAGAGATTAGGGGGCTTGGGGAATAATTATAAAGGATTTGTAATTATTTTAATGAATAAGCGGGGTGTAAACATAAGCGAGTTAAAAACATAATGCACGGGTTTATGGAGTGGGACCAAGGTTAACGAGGGTGGGGTTTATTTAACCACACCAAGGGTGGTGGGTTAAAAGAGTTCTTATATCGGGAAAAAGGTAATTTGCGGAGGTTCATTAAGTAATGTGAGGTTTTAATAAAATTTAGATTAAAAGGGGTTTTATGGGTATGGTGGAGTTTAATTAGATAAAGCGGAGGGGGGAATTTATACTTAGGGTAAAAGGTTTTTTTTACGAGGTTTTAGGAAATTAATAAGGGGAAAGTGATTTTTTCAAAGGGAAATGGGTTTCACACTAGGGAAAAGGGGTTTTGACTAGGGACATGACCTTTGGAGGGTAAATTTCTAGGAAAATGTGTGAAACCAAGGGGCAAAGGTGAAAATGAAGGGAAAAGTGTATTTTCTTAGGAAATGATGGGATAATGAGGAAATTAGTAAGTATGTAGTGGGGGTGAAATGAAATGAGGGGAAGTTAACCAAATCAACTTGTGGACATCTTTTCACCTTCATAACTGCTCTTGCACACTGCAACACATGATCAAGCGTGATAAATGTGCTTATGCCTTAATAAACTTTGTACTTCTGCAACCTTTCTTCTACCTACCCTTTACTTATCTTAACATTTTTTCTTCACTTAATTGGGTGCATTTAGGCTACCAGAACCTTTTCTTTCCTTTTTCTTTTGAAAAGAAAACTATCTAATTCTAACCTTATAACATCCAAGGGCTCAGATTAAACTGATAAGCTCCTTATTATTCTCTACCTAATTATTGATCTGCCAAGATTAAACAGTTTGGCTAGATCTTTATTCTCTAACTATAAACATGAAATTTAAAGCATGAACTAGTCAAGATTAAACTGTTTGACTTTCATAGGTTGTGGCATTTATGACAAGCTGCACACAACCATTATTTTGCATAATAAAGTAAAAAGTAGTGGCACTTGGACTTGCACACTTTCAGAGTTTATTGCTTTTTTCTCTAACCTAACATTTTATTTTTGCCTTCATTCTTTAGGGCATTTATTCTAACATTTTCTTTGATATGGACATGTTATCAAGATATTTCCTAACATTTTCTTTGATATGGACATGTTATCAAGACATTTCCTAACATTTTTTATTCAATATTCTTTTTTTCCATATGCTAGCTTAACATTTTTTGAAAAATATTTTCATTTTTTGACTAATTGATTCTAACTTACCAAAACCAAAAAATGCTACAACAATCTCCAAGTGAATCCATGAACCAGCGCAATGCTGCATCCTCGAGGGTAGATGGAAATAATTTTAACTTTTGCTCATCATTTGTATAGTCATAGGTTCGGCATATAACAACAAACTCAAAAAGGAAAGTGTCAGGGTCCTCTGTGATTAGGCCATGGAAATGAGGTAGAGCAGAGGGGCTTATATTCTTCATATTAGCGTCCCCATTGGTCTCCCTGATGGAGAAGACACCCTCAATTCTCTCTCTATTTCCTCTGCGATTTCGGTTTTCAACCATTGGTTCAGTAGTAATGGGTTTTCCTCTTCTTCTTCCCTTATAGGTTCCTCAAATAGGTAAGGTTGCTCACCTAAAGGGTCTTCCAATTCACTGTCACTGAAGAAGAAAGAAGGTTGACTGTTGGATGCAGTGGGTGTATTTGACAAGAATTTCACTGAATTGTCCCTATTCCTATGAGGCATGAAAGGAAATGTTTTTTGGTTGGTTTTTGTAAGATTTTTTTGTTTTTTCAAGCTGGAAAGTACTCTGGAGAAAGGAAATTGTTGATTGAATGAAAAATTGTTTGATGAATTGAAATTCTACTTAGAGAATGAAATTGTTGATTGAAGGAAGACTACTGACAGAAAAAGACTATTTGCTGAATTGAAATTCTACTTGGTGAATGAAAAGGAAAGCGAATAATGACAAATGAAAGAAAGGAAGCTACTAACATGGAAACTACATGCTGAATTGAAATTTTACTTACAGAATGGAAAGGAAAGCAGATAATGATAACTGAAAGAAAGGAAGAAACTAGATTACTTTTGTAGAAATAAACTAATAGAAGAAAATTGGAGACTAGAAATAGAAGAAACCAGTAACCACATTCTACTTAGACACCTCCCCAGAAACGGTGCCAAAAAGTGATGAGCCTAGGTATTGCAACAAGAATGCTACAACTCCCAGGGCTCCCAGCTTTACTTATCAACCCGGGGTTTGTACAAACTTGGAGGTGATAGTGTTATATGCACAAGTAAAAGTGAAGGTATTGTCTGTTGTCATTGTTCATCTGGCAAGAGACCCTGGGGGTTCCAAGCCAGACTTCTATAGGGTCATAAGAAGCTTAATTCTTTTATGGAAGAAGATAAAATCTATTCTAAGAGAGAGCTACTCTACTACAGTAATGAAGAAAACAACATGTAATTCTAAACCACAACATAACCTAATTAACCAATTAAACAGTTGTGCTAAGCAAAATTTCTATATCAATCACTAACCTAATGTTTCTATCTAAGTTGCAGAGGTAAAGAGCATCAACCTATATTAAGGTGTAAGCAAAGAAACTTAAGCTAAATCGATTTTCAAGCGGAAGAGAAATCAGAGGTCGCAATTAGTGAAAGGAGGACATAAGGAAGTAGTAGTGCCTCAGAACCATTGGATCAACCAATAAACAAAAGATGAACAACAAAGGTCTTATCGTGGAGGTTAAGTGGATAGATGGACGAACCGAATGAACGAACAAGATGAACGGTGGAGATCTTATCGCGGAGGTTAAGTCAAGAGATGGATGAACAAGATTAATTAGAGGATGGATAGCGGAGATCGTATCGTGGGAAAAAGAAACGTGCAAAAACGATGGAGCGAGTTTCGAAGGTGGTAAGTAGTTTCTCGCACGCCCTCAAGGTTGTAAGCTGTATTTTGAAATTTCATGAGATTAGCCTAACTTCTCGACACGTAGCATGAGAAAACCATTTTTCTCGCATGCTCTCGGGTGGATAACGGTCGTGAAAGAATCTGTGCAAGATTACGTGATAGATGTCGGATCAGGCTAGACAGATCAACGGTGGAGATCGACCAAGCTAGTTGGCGATCAGGTGACGCAATAGTCGCCGGATCAAGCGAGACAGATCGATGGTGGGGACTTAAAGCACATAAAGTAAGTGGAAGACTTCACGCGAGGCGAGAGTTGGATAAACAAATGAATTGGATGGTGATTGGGAAGATTTCTTGTGGATCAGACAGTAATGAAATGATACATGAAGAATGTGATGAAGGCGGTTTCAAATGGAAAACGACAGAAAACCAGTGAGGGTGGACAAGTAACTGCATCAAACTAAAAACTACATAGCTCATGTGAGAACCAAAAACCTGTGTTTTTGGGGTTTCTAAAGGGTCTCTTCCTCAAGTCATGGTCCCTGAGGGAGGAGATGAGGCCGAGACACCTGCGCAACCCCTTATGGTGATCTTTTTCCTTTAGCTACCCTGTGAACTGAAAGAAGGCACAAATGGAAGTAAACTTAAGCACAACCAATCTACTCTACGCTACTGTAATGAAAGTGCATCTATTTAAGAAAAGGAGTGTTCAAACAAAATTTCACAACCTTAACAAGCTCGTAAAAAACGAGATGAAGCATGTTGTTTGGGATTAGAAGGAGCTCTGGCGATCTCTGGCGAACCCTCGCGTGCCTGCACCTACACCTGCTCTCCAGGCCTTGCCTGGCAGGGCTCTTGCCGCCCTCTCCGATCTCCCTTTGACCTGTTCGCTCCCTTGCCCCTGTCATTGGCCCTTTCGCTGCTCCCTACCCCCGTTGGGGCCCAGCCTATCTCGCGCTGACCCTCCTTCGCTTTCCCTTGCTGGCCATTCATTCTTTGAATGGTTGGGCTCGCGCCTCCCCCTCCAGGCTCTGAGAACCATGAGGAAATTTTTGCTTCACTTTTCTCTGACTCAGCAATCTCCAGAACTCGTCCCACAGTGACCAAGTTCATTAAAAAACTTGATGAAATCCCCGAGTTGAATCTCCCTCCATCCCTTCCAAGGAAGTCAGCAATCATCCTCGCTGAAAGAGGGCTAGTTGGTCAGTTCACTGGTCTCTGGCCCTCCCCGAGATCAGTTCAGAAATGGGTTGAGCGCAACTGGAGTGCGATGATACAAGGGAAGATAGCCATCCAATTCTGCGGACGTGGTTACTTCACTTTTCTCTTCGAATCAAAAGAAGACAAGAATCTCATATTCAGAAACAGCCCCTACTTCATGGATTCAAGAGGCCTGTACTTGAACAAATGGACCCCGGACTTCGATCCAGAAATGGATATCCCAAACACTGTTCCAGTTTGGGTCTGGCTCCCACATTTTCCGCTCCACTGCTGGGGAGACGAATCAGTAAAGACAATAGGGAATGCAGTGGGCAAATACATCGACAGATCGGAGCCAAGGGAGAACATGCATGCATGCGCAAGGATCTGTGTGGAAGTAGATCTAGGGAAAGGCTTGCCGGAAGCCATCAAGATCAAGGTCGACCAATGGACGCATATCCAGCAGCTGGACCATGAGCAGCTCGCCTTTAAATGCAAGGTATGTCACGAGTATGGTCATTTCGCCAATAGATGTAGTAAGTAAAAAAAAATGAATCAACTGATAATGAGGAAAATCCTGAAGGCTCCTGGGAACCAGTAAAAAGGAGAGAACCTACCCACCCCCAAGGTCCTAGCACTAAAACCCCCTTGGATCCCCTCCCTCACCCTCCTCCCCCTCCTAGCTCAGCTCCCCCTTCAACCTCCAACCCCTTCGAATCCTTGTCTGTAGAAGACCCTTCTTCCCCTCCATCTTCCCCCCGAGCTCCTCCCTCTCCCACCTGCATTATCACTCTCCCTTCCCCTCCTCCAACCACAGACAGAATCCTAACTAGAAACAAAATGAAAGAAGTCAATCAATCCATAGATCCTCCGAGAAAGGTTGGTCGAAAGTCAAACAAAGAGCTCAGAGATGAAACAGCTGCAAAAGAGATGGCGACGGGAACGCAGCAACCAATGGACTCATACTTAGGCAAGCTGAAAGGAAGTGGAGAAAAGGCAAAGGAGAGGAGTGGTCCTCACCCGACCAATGGTAAATAATGATCTTGGTCTCTTGGAACTGTAGGGGGATGGGCTCTCCCTCAAAACTAAAAGCAATCAGGGATTTATTAAAACAGGAGCAGCCAGATCTCCTTCTCATCCAGGAGACCAAAATTTCGGCACAAGACTTTCAACATCAAAGCCAAAACTTCAAAAATTTCACTGGGGTATCAATAGGCTCAGAAGGTGCCTCAGGCGGAATAGGAACAATATGGAACAAGAATAAATGGGAAATCATCAATTCCCAATTTTGCAACTGGTGGGTTAGAACGGACCTGAAAAACAAAGGATCTCAAGAAATCTACTACATATACAACATAGGCGCTCCAAATCATCACAGGGATAAAGGCAGCTGCTGGGAAACAATATCCTCAGACCTTCAATCAGTGCAAAACAGGAAAATAATTCTTGGGGGAGACCTGAACTTAGTAAGAAATGTGGAAGAAAAACTAGGAGGAAACTACCACGCAGACCCTTCGAGAGACATGCTAGAATCCATAATTCAGCTTCACAACCTGATGGAAATCCCCCTATCCAATGGAAAATATACTTGGAGCAATAAAAGGACTGGCTTATCCCATATTAAAGAGAGACTGGACAGATTTCTACTTCAAGAAGGAATCGCTGCGAGTTTTCAGTCCCTTAAGAGTCATTTAATCCACGCCTCGACCTCTGACCATAAACCCGTGATCCTAAATTTGGACAAAGGTAGAAATCTGGGACCTCTTCCTTTCAAGTATAACAAAATTTGGGACCTACAAGAAGACTTTCGCACCCTCATCAAGAATTAGTGGGCCAAGGAGGTCAACGGGTCGCCTTACTATGTATGGGAAACCAAGTTAAAATCGCTGAGATCAGTTTTCAAACAATGGGCTAAAGAAGAAGCGATCTTGGAGAACAAAAAAAAATCGGACTTACTCATGAAGATGGAGCAGTGGAATAAGGCCAAAGAAAATATCCAATACACAAGTGAAGGTATAAACTATGAAAAAGAAATGTACAGAGAGCTATATCGCCAAAACAGAGCTGAGGAAGAGGATCAAAGACAGAAATCCCGTTGTCTTTGGCTGAAAGCTGGAGACAAAAACACTTCTTTTTTTCATAACAATATAAAGCTCCGGAGAGCTGGAAATCAGATAGACAAAATAGAGGTAGAGGGAAAACAGCTTAGTGACCAAGAGGAAATCAAGGAAGCAACCCACAACCACTTCAAAACTCTCCTCTCCATTGCTCCCTAGCAAACGGACAGCTTCGAATTCCTCAGCGCAGTAGAGAGCAAAATCTCAGATGCTCAGAACAAAGAACTGGATCAGGACATTACAGAAGAGGAAATCCGTGCAGCAACCTTCAGTATGCAGCAGGATAAGGCCCCGGGACCGGATGGATTCACGGTTGCCTTTTATCGAAATCATTGGGAAACAATCAAAAAAGATTTTGTGCGGATGGTGAAGAATGTTTTCCAAAACTCCAAGATGGGAGAAAATACCAAGTCTTCGCACATAGCTCTTATCCCCAAGGAAACGAATCCTCTCTCCTTTGACAGGTTTCGTCCCATATCCCTCTGCAACGTCTCTTACAAGATTGTAACTAAAATTCTAGCCAGTGGGCTCAAAAAACTTCTTCCTCACATAGTATCTAAGAACCAGGGAGGTTTTGTACCAAGCAGAAAAATCACCGACAACGTCATCCTAATTCAAGAAGCCATCCATAGCAGTTTCAACAAAGGGGAAAGAGGAATGATAATCAAATTGGACATGGCAAACACCTTTGACAGAGTAGATCACTCCTTCTTATCAGAAACTCTCAAAAGATTCGGGATCTCAAAAAACTTCATAAGTATTATCAACGGGTGCATCTCCAACCCTTGGACCGCTCCTTTGAACAATGGTCGCCCCAGCAACTATTTCAGAAGCTCTAGAGGGTTGAGACAAGGCTGCCCCCTCTCCCCCTTCTTATTCATAATCATTGCTGAGACTTTGAGTATTCATTTAGAAAACCTTCGAAGACAAAAAGAGATCACCGGTATCCGGATTGAGAGAGGGACCAAAGAGATCAATCATTCACTCTTCGTGGATGACATTCTTCTCATTGGGGGAGCCTCCAGTATAATGGCAAAAAGATTCAAGAAAGTGTTGGATGCTTTCTTAGTAGCCTCAGGAGGAAAGCTGAACAATAGAAAATGCAAGATCTATACATGGAATGTTCCTCTCCAAACCCAACAAAGAATATCCTTGATCCTGGACATTCCAGTGCAAAGGAACTGGAGTTTCTTCTCTTATTTAGGCCTGCCTCTTGCTAAGGAAATAGTCAAGGCAGAAATTTGGGCTAAACACATTGAAAGAATGAGAGGCCTTCTTCAGAGTTCGGGAGTTTCTTGGCTGAACCTGGTAGGCAGAGTGATCCTTATTAAGGCTATCCTCTCAGCTCTCCCAATCTACCAATATGCGGTCATCATGGCTCCGACAAGCATCCATAAACACATGGAAATCATCCTCTGTAGTTTCCTTTGGCAGGGAGGAAAACAGGAGACCAAGAAATTTAGTCTCGTTAAATGGGACCAGGTAACCTTACCATATGAAAAAGGCGGTCTATCTATCAAAATCCCGAGCCTCTCCAATCGGGCCTTGGGTTTTAAAATGATTTGGAGAATTCTAACTGGCAAAGGATCGTGGTGGGTGGAGGTCATAAAAAAGAAATATCCGAGTGGTCCAAACTCTAATCTTCTCTTCGAGCCAATAGTGGAAAGACCCTGCACCCCAGTGTGGAAACTTATCAAAAAAGTGCTCCCTCAATTCAGAGAAAACACATCCAAATTCCCTGGAAATGGTAAGACCATCAATATTTGGTCAGAAAGAATCATGGGCTCCAAGCCGAGGAGTCTCCTTCAAGCTTTTCGACCTCTCCAGATCTAGATGGATGAAAGAAAATTAACCACCATGTTTGACATTTCAACTTGGAATCAGAACATCTGGCAAGACTGGAAAGATCTTAATCTCCCCAACGACCTCAGGGACCTCTGGTCCAATCTCAAGTGTTCTCTCTCCAGTTCTGCGCCCACAAATTCAGAGTTCGAAGATAGGTATATTTGGGATTCTAGCGGAGGCAAATTCACGATTAAAGAGGGGTACAAAATTCTACAGGCAACTGCTCAAATGGCAAACTGGAATCTCCACACAACTGCCTGGAAATCAGAGTGTCTGCCAAAGATCAAACAATTTAATTGGACTCTCCTCAAAGGAAAGATCCTCACAGCTGAGAATCTAAGGAAAAGAGGAATCCTGGGCCCTTCAAGATGTTACTTCTGCTGTGCAGAGGAGGAATCCATTCAGCATATCTTCCTCCTCTGTCCCTTCGCCCAAAGCTGTTGGAAACAAGTGATAAACCCCATGACAATTAGTGAAAGCTTTGATCATATCTCCTCTCTACAGAAAAACTGGGGGAAATGTTATCCCTTTCCCAAAAAAGGCAAACACAATATCAACCGACTGTGGAAATGCATTCCAGCCACTCTTTGTTGGCAAATTTGGTTAGCTAGGAATAACTATGTCTTCAACAACAAAAAGCCATCCATCTCCAGCACCCTAGCTAAAACAATAGCCATCATCTCAGAAACAATCAGCACCAACTTCATCGCTCTCCCAGATCAATCAAGTTGGCAGCAAGCAGAGATTGAATGGTACAACAAATTTAACTTCAATTACACCAACATTCAACACCCTCAAACAAAATCTCACAAGAAAATGATACATTGGAAACTCAGAGGATCCAAGGAAGAGGTCAATCTGTGGATCTCAGATCAGAAGTGTCCTACTTTACATTTCGATGGAGCCTCCAAGAACAACCCAGAGAAAGCTGGAGCTGGGGGCATCATTAAAAACCACAGAGGAGAAACTATGGTAAGCTACGAATGGGGATTGGGAAAAGCCTCTAACAATGTGGTTGAAGCATACAACCTCCTTCTCGGCACCTCCATTCTGAACAGGCTGGGAATCAGAAACCCTATCATCATGGGGGATTCTGCAATCATTATTGCAGTCTTGGTCTCAGGAGTAGACTTTAATAAAGCCATCCTCAACAACATAAAGCTTAGGATCCAGCACAATCTCAGAACTTTGGGTGAAACGACGTTTAAGCATGTCTTAAGGGAAAACAATACTGCAGCGGATTTTTACGCCTCCAAGGCCGTCAGCAGGCCGAGTGGACAAATCAGGGAGAATGATCACCTCTATGACAAAGCAATCCCTTAGTAGATCAACAGGCCCTATATCTCCTCAGAATATCAACTCCAGTACGTCTCTGAACCCAAGTCAACTTAGCTATCAAGCTTATTCTGATCCCTTCTACTTCATTCTAGATTCTCTGACTCCTCCCAACTCGCTCGTGAACCGTGTGCCTTACTCCTCCCAGCTTGTTGACCGGCCTGCTCTTGAAATTCAATCCTGTCTTGCTCCTCGTGATCCTATCTCTGAGTACTCTGGCACAAGTCCTCTCGTAATCCCTTCCGACTGCACCAAAGATCGCATGGATGATCCCGAGCATGTCCAAATTCACGAGCTCCCTCAGTATCACCTGCCCGCCCAGGCCTCTCAGTCAAATTATAAAATCCACCCTCCCCTCTATCCTCGATAGCAAAAGGAAGACTTTGAGCATTTCGACCTGCTCCAGGAGCTTGGCAGCATCAGCGATCATTCCCAGCCCTTCTCAGCAGCGCGATCCCCTCTCTCTCGGATCCAGAAGAGTGGCATCAAGCGAGGCAGCACCTGGACTATCTCTGAAGCATGCCTCCTCCTGAAAGGACCCAGGTATAATCCTTGCATTTTTCAGGTTCATTTGTTGCTGACCTTCTTGGTTGTGCTCTTCTCCTCAGACATGGTGGAGCCCTCTGAGAGACTGCAGAATGAAAACCAGGCGGCAGTGAACCACCTAAGAACCCGCTGGACCGCGTGCTTGGCAACACTACTTGTACTCTCTGCAAACAACACTGCTTCATGATTGCCAGGTTCATCAAGTATTTTAACGAGCTCAAGGAAGACTTTCAGGCCGACAGTCGTTCCAAGAGGAAAAAATTGGAAAAACAGCGAGCTGAAATAGAGAGCCTGAAAGAAAAGTGTAGCCATATGGAAGAGGCCATTTCTCACATTAAAAACATCACTCAAACCATGCAAGCTGAGGCCTCAACCAGACCAAGCATCAAGAAGGAAACTCAGATGGAGGATTCTGTCAATCAGTTCTGGTAAACAATCCCATGGGCAACAAATTTTGCTTTCTAGCAGGGCTCTTTGTAAGGCAATATAGCCGTTTTTTATTTCAGTATATCAGTCTTAACTTTACTCCCAAGAAGTCAGGGTCTGCGCACCCATTTTGGACTTCTCTTTCTCTCTCTCCACTTTCTGTAACAGCACTTATTATCAACAGTTTTTATAATAGATAAGTACCCGACCATGTTAAAAAAAAAGAAAGTGCATCTATTTAAGCAAATGAACAGAACCAAAAAGTTACTTAAGCAATTGAATAGAACATAAATCTATGCTACTTAAGAAAATGAACAATGAAAACTAGGAACCTATGCTAGCATACATGTACAGTAAAGAGGAGCTTTGGCTGCTCGGGTTGGGCCCTAACCCAAAAGCTTCAACCCTTTAAGTTAACTCAGTGCTGGCTCAAAACATAACTCATCTTTATTATAAAAACCATGGATTACGTCAAAAACTGTCACAAGTCTTACAGCTCAGAAATAAAGTAGAGTTTTACAATAAAAATCCGAATCCTACTGAGGTCCTAAGCCTTTCTACTTATACATCTGAAGTCTCCAACGACTTCCTTCCCATTAGGGAGGCTTGGCTCCCAACTCAAGCTAAATTGGTTTCTGTCCCTTTCACTTACTCGGCTAGTTTCTAGTCCTCAAAGTGATGTCTATTTTCACTCCAAGCTGATGGAGGAATATTCGAATGGAGGGGTAGTAAATGAGGAGGATTTATCTCCTATAATTACTCTCCCTTGTCCCATTCGAGTTTTTACCTAGGTCTTTGCCACAGTTCCTTGCTTTTATCCTCTATTCCTGCATTTTTCCTTGCTTTTATCCTTTATTCCTGCATTATGTTATCACAAAATCCAGCACTGAAGGGTTGCTAATCAGTTAGACTCTATGTAACTATTTCAGACCAGACTCTTGGCTAAGGATTAGCCTCCCTAACCTGAGAGGGCTCTCTCAAAATAAACTACTGATTTATCTTTAAACACTAAGAGGGCTAACTCTTGCAATGAGAACTTAAATAAACATGATGGTTGGAAATACAACATAAGATTTTTTCCATTGGGCTCATGGAGTCAAACACCATTTCAGTAAACTATCAACTACTCATTCATGGAAGTCAAGGCATGTAATGTCTAAACACTCAAAACATTTCTCAAATGAACCTCAACTCATAAATATACACAGGAAATCTGAGCAACTAGGTGAATTCAGAGTGATTGTATATCTATAGAGCTGTAAAATATAAAGGATAAGACAAAACCACATACATCTTGAGCATTTGAACAAAGTATGAATCTTGAGAAGAAAAAGTAGTCTTTCTATTACTGTAAAAAGTCTTTTGCATAAGCCAATATAAACTCTATTTTTTCATAAACATCCAACCCCCATTACATCAGAGTTTCATCTATATATAGAAAAACATTCTTAACTACTTTGAGCCTCCTCCTCCAGCATGAGGGGAGCTTGATGACTATCATTAACTACCCCTATCTATTTTTAACAGACTCATTAAATCCACTAAGTGTGGAGCTGTAATTACAAAGAGTCCTAATCAAATTTAAATTTTAATTCTATGCTCCTCATAACATGATTCTTTTCTTGATCTTTGACATCTGTCTCCATTAGTTCTGGCCGTGATATCTGAGATAA
>APFE030539303.1:0-14797 GCA_000404065.3 Pinus taeda | reverse complement strand
TTATATAAACCCATTAAAACCCTTTTCCCATAAATAATTAAAACCCTATATAAAATACCCCCAATCCTTAGTTTTGAATAAAAACTATATAGAATCCCCTTATCCCGATATAACTTCACTTAAGTTTACCTAACCCCAGTAAAAATTCAGTTAATCCCACATTAGGCTTCACCCAACTCCTAATCCTATCATTAAGTGACACTTGATAACTTTAAACCTGCAATTAAAGCCTAAACTAATCTCATACCGCCCTGATTAAAACCCTGGGCTCTCCTCAATTCCCATTCATTGCCCCCCCGTGTAGCTCTCCCACCCGACTACTGTTCAATCACCTCCCTGCAGATCCAACAGCCCAAAGTCATATTGGCTGGGCCCGATGGATTGCCTTTACCCGCCAAATAAGGCGGTTTTTCCACCTACCCCCGATTGCTATGTGTTGCGCTCTAACACTGATCGAGTGACCACTCCTCTAAAAATGCCCACGCCTAAACGCAGTGCAACGACTCCTCAATATCGCTTCCCCACCGTTCCGATAAACCATTTGTCCTTCATAAATATGAATTTAGTGCCTTATTTCAAAATGTGCCCATTAAAGATATAAACCCCAAGAACCTAGGTTTCTCACTTTCCGCCAATTTTACACTGTAAAGATATGAAACCTTTCATCACCACCATAAGCCTCTGCGATGCGATTTCACCTCCTTTTATGCCTAAAGCACTACCTCGAGACCTTTCCCAAGCATTCTCATGCCAGAGATCCATCAAGCGCCCTTCATGCAGATCGGTGTTTTCTTAAATATTATTGATTTTTTTCAGGTTATCAGACTAAGATCAGAGCTTGGATAAATAGTTCTGATACTAGTCAAAGAACTTGTTTACTACAAGACTCGGACCAGAAACCTATTAAAATACCAAATTCAGAAGCAGAAGACCAGTTACACAAGGAATAGAAGATGAAGACCAATACACATAAAGCTAAGAAGAAGACAAGGAATAGAGCAGTGATAGTTCAAAACAAAGCAACCAGACCAGAGATGCAGATGAATAAAACACAGTGAAACTTGATCAAAATCTACTTCCAATGGCTGACACACATATAAAACATAAGAATTTACCATTGAAAAATATAGTAAAAGGTTAATTGTAATAGTAAAAGGAAAGACATAGTGAAGGATAAAGACAGGGCATCAGAGTGAAAGAGTATCAGTGACAGAGAGTATCATATGAAAGACAAAAGTAAATACAACCTCCTGCGTAAATGATTCAAACATCCAGAGCATAAACAGCTAAAAGAAAAATATAATAGCCAGCAATACCACAATAAAAGGAACAACATGAAACAATTCATTAGCTGCCTCTATCTTCCTGCGAGAAGATATTTTCTATTTCCTAGATTAAATCTCAAGTTAGTTTGAGATATTTGTAATAACACCTTAGTATAAATACTTCATAATTTGAAGTATGTAGGGTGGATTCTTAGACATTTCTTTAGACTGCTTGATTGAAAGACTGTAAAAGCTATTGGAGCATTGACTGAGCCAACAAGCTGGATTGATGAATAAAGACAATATATTTCAAAGGATTCATGCGCAGAGCAAAGTGTTGACAAGTATTTTCTCTTCTTGTTGTTATCTCTTAAAATTTTCATACTGTTGATCTAAATATGGATGCCATAACTGGAAGTATTATATTAGAATTTGTTTAATTACACTGTTATAAAAGTTAGGCAAATATATGTTTTCTGCAAATAATCTAAGTTAAGGAATTCTTATTGCTCCTTAGTTTAGGTTGTTTCTTTTAATCTATAACAAAGAATTCTTAATTTCTCTTTGTTTTCAATTGCCCCCCTATTCTTCGTTTCAATCCCGGTCTGAGAATTCTTAATTGATCTCTCACCCTGGTTAAAACCTTTTCCATCCCTCTGGCCTAAAGACCTGCACTCTACTCTGCTATCTTGCCCTTTGAACATTCCCTTTAGTGAGTTGATCCAGTTCCGTTTCCTTTCTTTTAACTCCATATGCCCAATGGTCTAGAGACATCATTCTATCCATCTGTTTGAAGATCCCCACCACCCAATTCTCAATACAAATCAAATCCCCCCTGAACCTTTCAGAACTAGCCGAATATCCCAACAAAAAAAAGCTAAATCATATGGAGAGAGCCCTCTCTGGACTTAGGTTGGCTAAAGCCTAAGCCTAAGAGTTGGTTTGTGGTTACCTCGGTCATTTTCTTTCTTCTTATAACTTCTAGAGAAATCACTGAGTGATAACATAGTGGCGACTCCACTTGGGAACCAACAATTCCTTAGTCCTAATAAAGCTGTAAGAAATTTCTGATTTTGTATTTTAAGCCTCTTAAAGTCATTTGTTTGAAGTTATATTGAAACGTCTTACAAAAACAAATAAAAATTTGAAATTCTAGCTTCTAGGAAGACTCATTTTGATAATCCAGATCCCAATCCTCCCCTAGTATTTGATAATCCCAGCCCGATTTCAAGAAAATCCAAAAAAGAAGAAAGTTCAGTGATTCCCACACCTTTAGTTAAAGCTAATTCATGTCCTGATGCGTGGTTATTTTTAAAATATCTTCCCTTTGATGAGCAATTTGGTCTTTCATTATTTAAAGCAAAGTCTGGAAGTAAAATCTATGTACTGTTCTAGACCCTGAGTTCATTGTAGACCTTGAAGTCCAACATGCTAATAGATCCATTGATGAGTATATTATAAAATCTCCACAATCTTCCATTAATACCACTACTACCCCTGAGTTTTCTGAACAGATCTCCACTACCTGTAGATCAACATCTACACTTAAATAAATGTATCTAGTACAAGAATTCGAATAAAAATAGAAATCAACATCTACACTAAAATCAATGCATCTAATTTCAATAATGAAATAGGATTAGAAATCAACATGCACACTGAAATCAATGCATCTAGTGCAAGAAATCAAATAAGATTAGAAATCAACATCTACACTGAAATCAATGCATCTAGTGAAATTAATCAAATAAGATTAGAAATAAAAAACTACACTAAAATCAATTATACATCTAGTGTAATCAATCAAATAGTATTATGAATCAACATCTACATTAAAATCAATGCATATATTTCAGTAAATAACGTTGTATCTACCCCCTCTCTCTCCCCCCTTTTTCTCTGCCTCTCCCTCCCTCCCTCTCTCTCTTTTATTCCCTTTCACTCTCCCACCATCGATATCTATATCTCCCTCCATCTCTTCTTCTTTATTTCTTTATCTCACCCCCAAAGACACATTCTCTCTCTCTCCTTATCTATCTATCTCTCTTCCCTCCCTCTCTCTGTCTCTCTTCTTCCCTACCCCCCTCCCTCTATATCTCTATCTCCCTTCATCTCTCCTTATTTGTCTCTTTATCTCACCCCCCAAACATTCACTCTTTGTCTCTCCATATCTATCTATCTCTCGCCCTCCCTCTTCATCTGCCTTTATCTCTCTTCCCCTTCTCCTTATCTCTTTTCCCCTTCTCTCCCTCTCTCTCCTCCTATTTCTCTTCCCTCCCACTCTCCTCTCTCCCTCACTCTCTCTCCATCTCTCCCTTGTCACTCCCTTTCTCTCTCTCTCTCCACCTTTCTCTCTATGCCTTTCTTCTTCCCTCCCTCCCTCTCTCCCCGTCCAACACTTTCTCTCTCCCCCTTCCTCTCTCCTCCTCTCTCTCTTCCTTCCTCTCTCCCCGTTTCTCTCCCACCTCCCTCTATCTCACCCCTATCATACTCTCTCTCTCTCCACCCTCAAACTCTATCACTATCTCCCCACTTACATTTTACATTACATTACATTTGCATTTTACATTTTACATCTTACTTACTTACTTACTTACTTACATTATGCCTACACATCTCCCATATAGGTATATAGATTTTTTCCGACATTTAAAAAATGTTGACATACTTACATTACATTACTTATATTATACACATTTCCCCTACACACACACAATTTTTTTTCCCGACATTCAAAAAATATTGACAAACTTACTTTCTTACATTACACACATCTCCCCTATTCTGGATTGTAAAGCACCTCTCGACACAGTTATTTTAAAATAATATAATTATATTTTACTTAATTAATAAACAATTTAATGAAAAAATTCCCTATAAAAAAACTTTATTTATTATAAAATAAAGATAAATAAAAAGTAAGATTTTATCTTTAAACAATATAAACTTAAAAACATTATTTATTTATTATGTTGATAGGCATTTTATTATGAGGTTTTTCCTCATGACACTGTTGAAGATTCATCGTCCTCAACAGGTGTCGTGTCGCATGTGGACTTGCCACATGGACCTATAACATACACACAACTAGGCAATAACACACATTTTTCGCATGGAAACTTGTGGGGAGATTTTATGGACCATCCAGATGACTTTGGATGATCTAGAGCTTGGGGGGTATATGGCCATGGAAAGGACAAACATTAAGAAATTTTAGTAATAGAGTACCTTGGCAGTATATTATTGGGCCATTGTGGATTTACACAATGCCTTCAAAAGTCGCAGTCCATGCATCTCTTTTGGATAGGAAATCATACTCCATATTGAATAACTTCTTGATTGTTGTAGTGATGGATGAATGCTCAAACTGAGACAATGGAGATAGTCTACTAGGGTCGTGTACCACTACAACCACAAATTTTACCACATAATACTCAATTTTGTGACAATAGAATCGAATTATAATGAAAACCTTGATCCATATCAAGAGAAAATGAAGCAGGAAGAGATCTGTGAGAGAATCGAAACCTTTCCTTTGAGGATCCATGGTGAAATCATGATAGTGGGAACTCTAACCACTAACCTGCTGAATTTGAAAAGGAAGGGTTTGGGGTTGACAATGTTGTCTAGGTTGGGAATGCCACTCACAAGCATGGGAACGCAGTCGAAGAATCCACCGTTTTCATCATAAGTAATGATGAAAAAAATCTCATTCCATCAAGTGTTGGATCTCAATGTCTTGTACACTTCCTTCACCAAATTTTGGCCCTCATCTACATCATGGGAAGGGTGGTCATTTTTGGCAAGGAGTTTTATGCAACCAACTCACAAAAATATAGATCAACCACATAAAAAGTATCCTCTTCTAGGGGTAAACCTCCTTTACATACATAAAATAAACAATTATTGGATGATACAAATGACAATACCTCCTTTGTATATATAGGAGTATAAGGGGCCATAATATAATTAGAGCCTACATAACAATAATAATGTTAGGGCATAACAATAACAATAGCAGGCTTCCATGGAGAACAACAATAACAATAGCGGGCTTCTATGGGGAACAACAATAACAATATGGGAGTTACATGGGCACAACAATAACAATAGTGGGATGCACTAGTATTATAGGGACCTGTTGTAGCGGTTACAACCACCCTCCAAAATTTTGGCTCGCATGCAAATTTCAGAGCCTACCTCGGGTCCTGCAATCGATTATCCTTGGTGTCGTGTCGCATGTGGACTTGCCACATGGACCTATAACATACACACAACTAGGCAATAACACACAATTTTCGCATGGAAACTTGTGGGGAGATTTTATGGACCGTCTAGATGACTTTGGATGATCCAGAGCTTGGGGGGTATATGGCCATGGAAAGGAAAAACATTAAGAAATTTTAGTAATAGAGTACCTTGGCAGCATATTATTGGGCCATTGTGGATTTACATAATGCCTTCAAAAGTCGCAGTCCATGCATCTCTTTTGGATAGGAAATCATACTCCATATTGAATAACTTCTTGATTGTTGTAGTGATGGATGAATGCTCAAACTGAGACAATGGAGACAGTCTACTAGGGTCGTGTACCACTACAACCACAAATTTTACCACATAATACTCAATTTTGTGACAATAGAATCAAATTATAATGAAAACCTTGATCCATATCAAGAGCAAATGAAGCAGGAAGAGATCTGTGAGAGAATCGAAACCTATTCCTTTGAGGATCCATGGTGAAATCATGATAGTGGGAACTCTAACCACTAACCTGCTGAATTTGAAAAGGAAGGGTTTGGGGTTGACAACGTTGTCTAGGTTGGGCATGCCACTCACAAGCATGGGAACGCAGTCGAAGAATCCACCGTTTTCATAATAAGTAATGATGAAAAAAATCTCATTCCATCAAGTGTTGGATCTCAATGTCTTGTACACTTCCTTCACCAAATTTTGGCCCTCGTCTACATCATGGGAAGGGTGGTCATTTTTGGCAAGGAGTTTTATGCAACCAACTCACAAAAATATAGATCAACCACATAAAAAGTATCCTCTTCTAGGGGTAAACCTCCTTTACATACATAAAATAAACAATTATTGGATGATACAAATGACAATACCTCCTTTCTATATATAGGAGTCTAAGGGGCCATAATATAATTAGAGCCTACATAACAATAATAATGTGAGGGCATAACAATAACAATAGCAGGCTTCCATGGAGAACAACAATAACAATAGCGGGCTTCTATGGGGAACAACAATAACAATATGGGAGTTACATGGGCACAACAATAACAATAGTGGGATGCACTAGTATTATAGGGACCTGTTGTAGCGGTTACAACCACCCTCCAAAATTTTGGCTCGCATGCAAATTTCAGAGCCTACCTCGGGTCCTGCAATCGATTATCCTTGGTCACTTGTTGGTAAACTGATTATTTCAAGCTCCCCTCCTTGATCTTAAGAGTTGTCTGTGTTCTCATCTTCATGCAACATGTGTCATATTTGGGCATAGGGGTTGTTGTTTGTCATGCAAAGGGAATGTTGTCTTGCTTCAAGGGAATTGTTTGCATATGAGTGGTTGTCATCACATAGACATGTTTCACACTCACCTCATGCACTCACATCACGAAGGTTGTTACATCAAGTAAAGTATGTCTTATGTATTCTAGATGTTTGACGTTGTGTCACTCAGTGTTCGTGTGTGATCATAGTTGAGTCCTATCAATGTTTGCATATGTTTCACTGATCTCACACTTAGCCATTTTCCCAAGCAACCTAGCCTCATCTAGCTTCCCAGAACTGTGCGCTTTGCTTCTACAACCATCAAGCTTCCTCCCTTACCTGCTGAAACCCCACAGCCCACAGATGCCCCAGCCAACACTGCTCTCCAGAAATGTGCAGAGCAGTCTTGCTACACTGCACTAAAAAATTGCACACAAGCGTCCTCTCGAGAACCTTGTCTCGAAGTAGTGCGCTGAGCCTCAAACTGTGCAATGTTTTCCAAGTTTTCTTGTTTGTCTTGAATGCAGAAACTGTGCAGACGGGCCTTCCAGGGCCTCATTCCAGTAGCAGTCATTGTCCACTGAAATTGCGTAGATCTACCTCTTAGTGATTACAGGAAAAGGTGACATGCTCAAATCGCTTCCAAGGAATTAAGGAGAAGGACCAAGGAATTGAGTAATGGAAAAGATAAGGACTGCACGAAAACTCTGCCAGATGCATGATCATCTTGAGGGTAAGTATGGTAAGTGAAGAACATCTTCTGAAATACTCCTCTTAGTTGAGTTTGCAGGACTACTTGTCATTGTCATATCATCCTATCCTCAGTACCATGCATGTGCGCAAACATGAAAAGTCATCTCATGTGTTTCTTCTTTTTCACTTGTTCAGCTAACTATTATCTTTATGAGAGATTTTTCGGCGCAAATCACATGATATTTCATTTGTCGACGGGTTTCGAACCAACTAGTGTGGTTCATCGTTAGGACAAGTTGAAGAATCAGATCTAGTTTGCATGTTAACTAGTCAGAGCAAAATATCCAACAACTATAATTTTTGACCAGGCAACGACTATATTGACTAACGGCTAAATTTGACTGGGAAACGACTAGTTGGATCAAACCCAGGTAAAAGGGTCATAACTACATTTAATTAAAAAATTAAAATAAGTTAAAGTTATGGATTTAAATAATTAATAAATTAATAGTTAGTTATACTATTATTAAATTAAAAGTTAATGGGACATATGAATTTACGTAAAAGGTATTAACTATTTTATATTATATATTATTTAATATATATATATATATATATATTAAAAATTAAATTAATTTAAGTATTACTTAGTAAGAATAAATGACTAAAATAAATATTTTAAATTTTAAAATTTATTTAATTGTTAAATTGCTTAATTATTTTAATTATAAATTAATAAAAACATATTATCATAGATCGATTTCAATATTAAAGTAATTATTTTTCTTTTATTAATTAAGTTAAAATTATTAGTATATAACTAATAGCATAAACTAAATGCTATTAAAAAATCTCATACTATATAAACAACCCCTCAAAGAACAAAGGCCAAAGAGAGAAGGATACAGGATAACAAGGGGAAACTAACTTATAAGAAAACTAGAACAAGCCATAAAAGGAGGGAGGGGAGGAAGTGAAGAATATGACTAGGAAGTGAGCACTGGGACATAACAACTACTGATCTTCCAGCCATCCTCTCTATTGAGATTGCTCGGCCTTTTTTCAATCTCAAGGGCTTCCTTAAATTTACGGTGACGGAACTGCGAAACTTTAGCAATAGCACTGGCCTCCTTGATACAAACATGATGTTTGGTTTTCTTTGCATGCTCTACTAAAGCAGAAGACTTAGTTCTCCTATGTTTAAGGTCAGCTGCGTGCTCACTAAGCCTTTGATTAATGGAGCATCCAGTCTCACCAATATAGGGGTCCCTATAGGAACAAGGAATAATATATACCCCCTTCATGTCTTTAGGGTCAATAGGATCCTTCAGTGATCTAAGGGACTTACGAATGGTGCTAAGGGGTCTAAAGGTCGAGGGAACATTATGTTTCTTAAGAATCCTCACAATCTTATCAGTGGTCCCTGTTGTGGCCACCAACAACCCCCCTCCTTATATAGTGTTATTGCTAATACTAAATAAATGGGGACCCTTAGTCAAAAATTAAAAAAAATCAATTAGTGCTTATATTTCCTTTTGGATAAAGCTTACCATCATGAACTTAGGAAAATACCTTTGAAAAATCTAAAAAGCTTAAGTTTCATGATGAAGAAAGTAAAGTCACTCCTTAAGAAATATCGCATCGCGCAAAGAATGATAGGATGCCTTCTTATGATCCAAAAATTAAAAAAAATTGCGAGATTGCAACGCGAAACTCCATCGCATTGCATACATTAATAAGCACTCACGTTGGAAAACCTCAAAATCGCCGATATGCGATATCGCATATCGCAAAATCGCATAAAATACACATAACGATTAAACGATATTGCGATATTGCGATCTTGCAATCTGCAATAATGCGATGCAGTGATATAGCGATAATGCGATGCTGCGATCTGCGATACTACGATGCAAATCGCAGAATCATTCTATCATAGATTTTCCTGGCTCAATATTCAAGAAAAAGCTTTTTCCATAAACCAAGAACTGGTCACACACTTTAATGTTAATTAATGAGTTATATGCTAGTTGTTAGTAAAATATGGTTTTGTGTTTATCGAAGAGCCAGTTCACGTAAAGTGGCGTCTGTTTGCATATCTTTAGCATTTAAATCTTTCCTGTCATTATTTTTATCATTACTTTCACCTAATTTGTAAAACTGCAGGAACGAAGAACAAAAGGTTATACAAAGCAGTATGCAGGAAACTATGAGGAAAAAAGACAAGACTCCAATTTCCATCTGGAAAGGCACAAGGAAGAGAATCCTAAGGTAATGGGATTTGCGGCTACTACAGGCCCATCAAGGTCATCTGAAACATCAGTTACAGAGTTAGCTCGTTCATTCCTGCACTAGATAGTAGCAAGGCCCCAAATTCTCACATACACGGACAGTGTTGATGATAGAAATGAACAGTTTAAGGCTCAGGTCAAAAGCTTGCGGAATCGTTATCTTCACAAAGTTTGAGCTTTATATCTCCCAAAAGGCACAAAAGGCGAAAAACGCGTCAAGGAAGCCCGAATCAAGAAACAGAGGCAGTTTTCGATGCCATTAATCACGCATTGCTGAGAAAATTGCTCAAAAAGGAAAGCTTCCAATTGTTCAGTTACCTGCAAACTCCAAAAAATTGCAAGAGGCGACGCTAGAAACATAAAGCTAAAGAAAAGGCAGAAGTAATTTCAGGGTTAATCAAGTTAAATTGGGAATAATACTGGGCATACATGGTAAAGTCACATAGTCAGCGGATGATTCCCAAATACCTCATCAATTATGCTGAAAAGATGGCGCCAGATCTTGCTAATTCCATTTCACAGCACAATTATAATCTGAATTCGGTCGACTGACTCTTCTTAGGCAATGCTGAATGCTTGCAATATTAAGGAGCAAATACAAAAATAGTTAGATGTTAGATTTAATTTTAGAAATAGTTTACTTTATTTTTGCTTAGAAATAGGACGGTCATTTAAACCGCATCCTGAATTTTTGTAATAAGTTATTTTTTGTTTTAGTTAGTAGTATTTAAACCCTTCTCATGCATTTAGAGAGGGGTCCAGAAATTTGTCAAAAACTTGTCCTCAGAACATGCACTTTTGCACCCTCCGAGGAGGTTTTAATGAATGAATGGAACATGATTTGTTAATGTTTGCATTTAATATCTGCTATTGATGTTGCACTTTTGTACTCTTAGTGGATGTTAGATCAAGGAGAGATAAATCATTGTCGCTTGAAGCTCATGAGTAGGACTAGTTATAAATGGTACTTTTATCTCTTAACCATTTCTTCTTATGTGTTAAAGTGATATTCAATTTTAGTTGTTTATATATTAATGCGTGAATACCTGAGTTATCATTTGGCACTTTTGTACGGTGATAGCTATTTTATTTATGCTTAATGTATGAATAGCTCACTTATGCGATATGTTTGTTCGCAATTGTTTTGTCTAACTTTTTATACGAAGTGGTTCATCTTTATTGAATTCTTTTCTCATAATAGCTGAATGAATCTTTATTACCAGTTGTTATTTGAAATCTTTTTAGATCGCATAATAGAAGAATTACACCCCGAGTTAGTATAGACTTAGATGTTTTTGTTTACTAGAATACAATAGTATAGCATTAGATTAAAGTTAAAATTAGAATATCTTAAGTAGGAACTGTTAGATCAGAAACATCAAATTCTACACACACACACTCATAAATTGGGAAACTGGTCCCACATCCCCAGTTGGACCCGCTATACCAAACGGATAAGGAGCTGCCAACCAAGGTCCGGACTGGGCGGGTATCTCCCTTGTTGTAGACCCGATTTTCGGGGCTTCAACAGTCCACTACACAAACGGAAGATGGAAGATGGACACCTGGGACCCGCTCTTTCAGTTCTCTTTTAGTTAATGAATTTTTGGCAGCTTTGGGGAAAGATTTCTGACCTAGGTATCTACTATAACCATTTTCGACAAAGACATTAAGGAGATGGGATCACTCTTTCTCGAAACTCTTTTCATCAGAGATCCTTAGGGCACGAGTAGCAAGGGTGTTGAGAACACCTAATTTCTGAGCCGGGAAATGGTGGGAATTGGCATGAAGATACTACTCCGTATGTGTTTTCTTTCGAAACACTTGGTGGGAGAGGGAACCGTCACTATTATTTGAAATAAGAATATCAAGGAATGGGACGCAACCATTGACTTCCTATTCCTTGGTGAACTTAATGGCCGAGGATTGACTGTTGAGATGATTGAAGAAGAGATCTAACTCCTCTTGGCCATGAGACCAGATGACATTAGGCAGGAGGCGGGCCGAGTTTAGAGCCTTGGATTCAAAATCTTCCATAAAAAGATTCACAACGATAGGGGATAGGGGTGAGCCCATGACAACCCCATAGCTTTGCTCAAAGAACTCCCCTTCAAAACTGAAAAAGGTGGAAGTGAGGCAGATCTCAACTAACTGAGCAATATCAGGATCTATTAGGCGGTTGACCACCTCCATGGCCTCATTTATAGGGATGCAAGTGTACAGGGAAACTACATCAAAACTAACAAGAATGTCCCCAGGGTCAAGCTTAATGTCCTTAATGTCTTTGTTGAAAATGGTTATAGTAGATTCCTGGGTCAGAAAGCTTTCCTCAAAGATGCAAAAAATTTGTTAACTAAGAGAGAACCGAAAGAGCAGGTCCCAAGTGTCCATCCTCCATTTTTGCAGGGGACCATTGATAAGATCGCGAGGATTCTTAAGAAACATAATGTTCCCTCGACCTTTAGACCCCTTAGCACCATTCATAAGTCCCTCAGATTAGTGAAGGATCCTATCGACCCTAAGGACATGAAGGGGGTATGTATTATTCCTTGTTCCTGTGGGACCCCCTATATTGGTGAGATTGGACGCTCCATTAATCAAAGGATTAGTGAGCACGCAAATGACCTTAAACATAGGAGAACCAAGTCTTCTGCTTTAGCTGAGCATGCAGAGAACACCAAACATCATGTTTGGATCGAGGAGGCCACTGTTATTGCTAAAGTTTCGCAGTTCCATCACCGTAAATTTAGGGAAGCCCTTGAGATTGAGAAAAGGCCGAGCAATCTCAATAGAGAGGATGGTTGGAAGATCAGTAGTTGTTGGGTCCCAACCCTCACTTCCTAGTCGTATTCTTCACTTCCTTCCCTCCCTCTTTTTATAGCTTGTTCTAGTTTTCTTATAAGTTAGTTTCCCCTTGTTATCCCGTATCCTTCTCTCTTTGGCCTTTGTTCTTTGAGGGGTTGTTTATATAGTATGAGATTTTTTAATAGCATTTAGTTTATGCTATTAGTTATATACTAATAATTTTAACTTAATTAATAAAAGAAAATAATTACTTTAATATTGAAAAATCGATCTATGATAATATGTTTTTATTAATTTATAATTAAAATAATTAAGCAATTTACAATTAATAACAATTAAATAATTTATAATTTAAAATATTATAGATTTATTCTATTATGTAAACTTTAAATTTAATTTATTTAATATATATATTTTAATATCTATATCTATATATATAATATATATATATTATATTATTATATATATATTATATATATATATATATAATATATATAAATATATTAATATATATATAATAATTATAATATAATTAAAATAAATATAAAATGTTAATCTTTTACCGTAATTGTAATATGTATTAACTTTTATTTAATATAGTATAACTAACTATTAATTTATTAATTATTTAAATCCATAACTTTAACTTATTTTAATTTTTTTAATTAAATATAGTTATGACCCTTTTACCTGGGTCCTGTCCAAGTAGCCGTTTCCTAGTCAAATTTAGCTGTTAATCAATATAGCCATTTCCTGGTCAAAAATTATAGCCGTTGGATGTGCTGCTCTGACTATTTAACATGCAAACTAGATCTGTTTCTTCAACTTGTCGTGACGATGAACCACACTAGTTGGTTCGAAACGCGTCGACAAATGAAATATCATGTGATTTACGCCGAAAAATCTCTCATAAACTTGATATGGATCACAGAAGCCTCAATTCAACAACTGTTATCTTCCGCATGTTGATTGTTATGTCATACTTGTGACCTCGTTTTGGTGTTGTTGAAGGTTGTGTTTGAGTTGTGTTCACCATGTACACATCTATTGCACTGGCACACAATGTTGTATGCACTATTGCGCAAGCGTCTTTGCGGTCATTCAATGATCTATCACAAGTGTCACGCTTGTCGCTCGCACTGTCGGTCAGTCACACTGAGTATGTTGTCTTGATGGTTTAAGGCATCTTATCATTGAGTCAGGTTGAGTGTGTGCTTGTAAGGTCGTGTATGCATAAGTTCACTTGCCCACACACAGAGTCATTTTGCTGAAGTTCTGACAACTAGATCACCCTCCAATAGCCGGACCCTCGCTGAGCTAGATTGCATAGTTTCAACCCTCAGTGGACATGTACTATTGTCCAGAATTGCGCAGAGCTTGAGGCTGTCTCCTAGGCAGCTTGCACTGCACAATCCTGGCTATCACCGATAACAACGTAGAATTTTCTCATTAGGCCATCTCGATATGTGCTTCCTGCAAATGAATCAATCAATTCTCTAGCTGGTAAACTAGAGAGTTTGACCAGGCAATGACTCAGGGACTCACTCCCCTAAAAAAGTGCACAAAAGCTACAGAACTTGCCCGCTCCACTGATTGAAGAAATTGCATAGACATTCCAAATAGACACCCATTGTCCGTCCCTATCTCCCTAAAAAAATTGTGCAGTTTTTCCAGCCAGTCACCAAGACAGCCGGTCTACTGCTCACCCGGAAAACTGCACAGTTTTCATGAGCAGTCACCGTAGCTGCCCAACATCTCGCTCAACTCAAAAACTACGATGGGATTTTCAATAGACCAACCTCCCAACAATTGCACAGTGTTTTCCAACAACAATCCTACAACCCGCTGCTAACTCCCTAAAAAAAATGTGCATTTTTTCCCAGTAAGCCTCCTACACCCCGCTTCCAGCTCCCCAGAGGAATTGAGCAGTTTTTGCTGCCAAGCCCCTTTGCTACCTGCAGTTCTTCCCTGAAAAATTGCGCATATATGCCCTCCAGCCAAGCTAGATCCCACGGACATTCGTTGCTGATTTAGATTGTCCATCTCAGTCTCCTAGTGACTTTTGCGCAATTTTCACCGGTAGTGCCCGAAGCTCACATCCCAGCTTGAAATATGTCTTGTGTAGTATCATAGCCTTGTCCTCTCTCCTAGTCACCTACATCCAAAAGTGAATGACAATGAATCATGGTACACTAGGAGATTCATGGATTTGATGTCGTCTCGTCATGAGTGATT
>APFE030539298.1:38478-91196 GCA_000404065.3 Pinus taeda | reverse complement strand
CGCCCCCCCTCTAACCCCCCGGTTCACTACGTAGGTTTGTCGTGGAAAGAATATAACACAACCCAACACACCTTGGGTGAGAGGTGAAACTGCTAAAAATAGAAAGTTCTAAAAATAGCATTTCTGGGTTCCTTCCTATTTATAGCAGTCCCTGGTCTATCTGTAGGAAGTAAAATTGAATTTGGTCTTAACAACAGTTTAAAATATTAACTGATTAATCTCCATGAGTTAATTAGTTGGAAAAAGTAAACTTGAAGTCTTTGTGAGAACATGCAAATTAGTTGTCCCACTGATTCAGGAATTTATCCTTTATTCTCTCCACTGATAGAGGAATTAAGTATGAGTTCTATATTGAGAGAATCAATTGACTTAGTTCTAACTAGTCAAGTCCAGTTAGATTATTTTAACAAGCTGTTAAAATAATAAAGTATGGTTTGTTAATGCTTGCATGCATGTGACAACTATTATTTTAGACAACTGAGGATTCACTCATGGATAATTGTTGCATGTCAGTCCTATCAGAGACCTAGTTGAGATCATATGAGGGATAGTGTACTATTAGATGCTTGGATCTTCCCATGGAATATTCCTTGCATGTAGGAGGAACTAGTGTCCTCAAGGATTGCGTAGTTGGACCTATGGTTGATAGCAGGTATGATTTGGGGCCAATGCTCACATGTTATGAATTGGACTCCAATCAAAATTGCGTAAGGAAATAGGGGATTGGAGGACTTGAGGCCAACATATTGAGGCATAGTGAGTCTATGATCTTCATATTTTGATTGCAGAGAGTACATGATAGCTCTTGAGCTGATATTTTTTGTAACTAGAAGAGGATTTCCACTTGATTGATAATACAGTGTTGGGGGTTTTGTTCTGGTGCTTTCCTTAGTGATATATCTGTGTTATGTGTGATTATTTATCTTGATCAATTATATGTGTTTATGGTTGATGTTTCTCATGAAATCGATTTTGCTTCCGCTTAATGTTTTGTAGAAGTAGATCATGTGTTTTGCTTTAGTACATTGCATTACTAGTTTGATCTACAGGTGAAATTTCTACAGAGGACACAAAAATAACATTAATTTTTGTCAAAAAAAAGAAGTAATATTTAAATTGAATATTACTTATTTTTGCATTGGCTTTATGAGGATATAAGGAAATCAAACTTGCATTAATCAATTTTGATCCAATTTTTTTCCTTGGTGTCCATTGTTGTGTTTTCATATTGAGTAGGTATGAAGAAGACATGCAACTATTATTCATGTATCCAAGCAAGAAGAGTAGATAGTAGCTACAAACAAACAAAGTATGCAATAAATGCAAGCAAGCAAAGTAGGCCTAAAGAGATATGTAGGTGTAGCCCTAGAAGATGGTAGATAAAATTTGTAAACCCAAATAACAAGAGGATGAGGAGCTAATTTAATTGGAATTGTTTCTTCTTTATGAGAGAACAAGAGGATTCACCACAACCAATGCTTTTGATCTCTAATGCCCACTAGTAAGATGTAATTTCAATAAATTGGTGATACATGCGTGCATAGATAGTCATATTCTAGTTTAAAAAATAATAACATTTATTTTTTTGAACTATCAACAAATGATCAACATTCTTTTTTTTTAATTGTCATGATATATAGAAAAAAAAAGAGGAAAACTATAAAAAATAATGATAAGTATTACATATTATGAAAAGTTTCTTTTCCATTCAATTAACAATCTCTAAAATAATTCTCATTTCAAATTTGATAAATAATTTTTTACTTTAATTTTCATTAAGAAATAATTTTATGCCCTTCTATGACAAGCTATATAGCTCTTGTAGGGAAATGCTAACTTCAATTTTGAAGCCTAGTTATTATGTCAGGGGCCATTCATGTTGTACATCTAGAAGTTGTTTGGGTGAACACTATACACCTAGTTGCAAACTCTTTAGCATTGCTATCAAGAACTAGTGACGTAAAATTCTTTTAACAATATTATTAGGACATGTCTGCCTACTATTAGTGTGTTCGGTTCTCCTATAGTGTCACCAATCTAGGTGGATCCCTAATGGCCCAAAAATAAAATTCCTTAGATTGCATCAGAACCAAGACCATATCAAAGAGCTCATCATAAGGAATCCAACAATGTAAACGATGCTTCAATGCAAGTTTGTATGTGGGAGTTATGCTCAATCAAAGTTCTGGTTAAACTTGGCAAAATGACAGATTTAGCAGGGTACCAGATAAATTTAGACCAATGCCAAAGTTTGCGGTCTTGAAAAATTTGGAAGTTGGGGGCTAAAATTGGTGGACCACCAGATAAAATTAGAGGCATTGCTAAAGTTGGAGGAATTACAAAATATAATGGAACCGAACTAAGTTTGGTAGCAGTGACTGAGTGCTAGTTGGCCCAATAAAAAGGGGCAGTGTGGCCCAATCAACTAGTTCCACACAGCCTAATTGGTTGGCACTATGTGGCACCCATTTGGTAGCCAAAATAACCTGGTCACTCGGCAAGTTGACGGTCAACACGGTTATAACCGAGTTTTTAAATTTATGTTATATTTGATGTATTGTGTTAATGATTCCAAAACCGGTTGTCAATGGTCTACAATTAACAGATGATTTAATCTAAGCATGTGCCGGTAAAATCGTTCAATGGTTACGGTGGATTGGTGGTTTGTTATCGTAGCAAAAAAAAAATATTTTTTGTTAAACAATTTTAATGGACAAGTGTTATTGGTTTTGTATTAAAAATATGGTAACAATTGGCGAGTTTCCAAATCTGGCAGCGCCTCCAACCCATACGACTATTAAACAACATGTTATTATTTAATATGGTAGGAAATTATTTGTTAAATGAATTTTGTTATACCAACAGGTGATGGAGTTTCAATAGGCAGTTAAAAGGGTTATTTAAAATATATTTGACAGTTCAATACACATTTGTTTGAAATGTTAAAATAGATAGTTGAGCTTTTGAACCCACAACACTGAATCATGGGGTCAACGTTTTATTTACAGTGCACTAACCATCCCACCATCTGACAACCCCATTTAAAAATACCATTTATTTGGCATTCGAAAAATGGAGGGACGATAGAGTTGAGAGCAGTTGGAGAGTGAAACCTAGTCGAGGGCTAGTGGAACCTAGAGCCTAGAACCTTGAAGGGGAATCCTAAGGGCATGATTCTTGAGGAATATTCTCAAAATATTCCTACAAAGATTTTGTTGTGGAATCTGAAGATTCTCTGGGGGTCTAGAGTTGACAGAGTCATAATATAGCTGAGTTTATACTAATTTTAACTGATATTTCACCATGATTTCACTAGTGTAGCCTATGTTTGGATTTGAGCAACCCATTTTTAGGTCATCCTCAAAATTCGAGGTATAATGATGTATTTTTCCATGTACTCATTTTCATTTTTTCTAATATGAATGAAGAGGCCTCCCCTCTATTAAAGTAAGGTTGGAGATCTAGTCCACATAGGATGAACTCCATTATCATACATTGTGTGTATTGTCTTTATGGTCTAATTTGATGTTGCTTCTTCTTTAATTGTTTGCATATGCTCTTTCATGCAATTCTATTCACATCGACCGTATCTTGGATAATGTTGGTATCATAGGAATACCAAATCATGTTTGGTATCAAAGCGGTCTTCTTGCTAATGTGAATTGCGAGTGTGAATGATAATTAGTGCCAAACTCAAAAGTGGTGAAGGAAAACTTAAGTCTTTTGACCCAGAGATTGGATGTGTAACATGAAGAAGGAAAATGGAAGATGATGATGTTCGCACTGTGTTGAAGCCCTGGAATTCCGTTGCAAGAACATGGGAGATCACCACCTAGTCTAGACCTTGAAAGCAATTCCTTTTCCATTTGGTGTGGTGGCTTTGACTGGGGATAATGGGACCAACATCCCAACAAGAATTGATATGATGATGTTGGATTGATATAGGCTATAATGGGAAATGTTTTAACTAAAAATGATCTAATAAAATAACAAACACATGCATTTATCTATCTTAACCTATATCTTAATATGTATTAGGGAGTAACTCAAATCATGCAATCTATAATGATGTCTTAAAGCAAAAGGTAATAAAGATCAGTCAATTGCTATATGATAAGAAATAGTTAATGATGATGTTTTTGACTAAATAGTTAAGCAAAATAATTATGGAAAATATATCGCATATATCAATTGATCATGTATTCAATAAGGAATTACAGCTAGTACATTTATACAAAAGTGCTTTGATGTCAAATTATAACTCAGATTTCATACATAACACAATATAAGAAAGATTACTACTAATTCATAAACGAAACACAATCATAAAGATAGAAGTACCAGATATGAAAGGTCCTAGTCATGAGATCAACAATATTGATCTGTTTCTTTTCAACTAAATATACTCTAAGAGTACAAAAATGCAAATTCAGTAGAGTATGCTTCAATCTCTAAGAAAATTAGATCTTGTTCCAATTATCTCATCAAAACTATCACAAAAGTACAGAAGTGCAAGCTCTTGCAAAGTGTTTTTGATAAAATTATGTACCCTTCTCTAAATGCATGAGAGAGGTTTAAATAATACACATATGTATCAAAAATATATTATTACATAAAAATCTGAGGAGGTTTCAAACAACTTTCCTCAGAATAAGTGAAATAAAAACTAAAATAAAAATAAAATGATGACAAGCTTCTTCAAATTGAATGGTCCTATTCAGCTATTTGGTCCTTGAGCTCACAGATGTTTATCATTGGCTTAACTTGGGGAGGCTAGCCAATTCTAGATCTCAATTGTCTAGTGAATACAACATCAGTGAGAGGTGGGACCATCTTTTGAGCATAATTGGTTAAACAACATAGAGTCATCCAATGACTATGTGGTTTCACCAGAAACCGCCAGTAGGTTTCCTAGTCAAGCTCCTCTGCATTTGTTTTGGTAGTTCCTTTCCACTTTTCTTCTAACTGATTAATGTCTGGGAGAGCTTTTGTCCTTCATTCTTTGATAAGATTGGGAGTGTGGAGGTTTTCCTTGACAACCTCAATGATGTTTTTTGTGGTACTAGATGATCTTGTTGCTACCCTTTCTACTTGATTTAACTATATGTCCCAATTTGTGAATAAGATATCCTTGTGGGACTCCTCAATCTTTAGTAAATCGGCCTTTTTTCCTTCTTCAGATTCTTGCCAAGAAATGAATTCTGATATCCTCTTATTTAGCTCTTCATATTCCAATCTCTGATCAATCACTTGATTGTTTAATTCATCACTTGATTCACAATAGGGATTGATCAATGATATTATTTGACATAATATCTCTTGTTGTTGTGCCAAAAGAGAATTTAATTCAAGTGTCTCTTTAATGAATTCATTTGTTTGAGGATTGTCTTTGAATTTATCCAGTATAGCCTGCATAGTGAATCTATGTGTTCTTCTCTGCAATGTCCGTCTGATGTTGTACTGTCATTTGCTCAAAGTATTGTTGAAGCTATGCCATTTGTATTTCCGCTTTCCTATTGGTTCTTTATCTTTCCTGCTCAAGTTGTTGTTTAAGCAACTGAACTCTTTCTTCTTTTTCTTTAAGCAAAATTCAAACTTCTGCTGCCTTATTGATTGTTGCAGTTGCATAGGCACCCACAAATTGTGATATCTTTGTAATATTTTCTAATGGATCAAGGGGGGTTTCTTTCCATACTACCTCCATTGATTCATTTCCAAGAGTTGTTGGTGTCGATACATCTAATTTTATTTTCTTCCTTTTCCTTTTTACTATAACCTTATGTGTTGGGCTGTAGAATATGTCATGTGGTGGTATTTCCTCAATATTTAAAACAATTTCAGAAGTTGGGTGTGGCAGGATGACTTCAATATCTTGAGTAGTTATAGTTTCTTATATTGTTGTTTCTGGATTTATAACCTGTTGAGTGTGTTGTGGGGTCTGGAATCCAGAAGTGCCTTCAAGACTCGTCCTTGCTTGGAGTTTTTTATTAAATTTCTCCCACTCTTGAACTAGATTAACAACTAGGATATTTTTTGTTTGAACCTGTGTGGAACCAGTCTCCATGTGCTCTTCAGTTGAGACCTTTTCGGTCATTTCTTCAAGATTTTCTTATGTGTCCTATTCAGGGTTTGCCTTGGGGCTTCCTTCCTTATTCTAAAATTGGTGTTCAGAGTCTTCTGAACCTTGAACTAACTTTTCATGTGATTCCTCATCAAAATTGTGCTTGGAATTCTCCTCCAAGCTTATGCTGGGAGAAGGTTTTCTTACTTCTTCGATTTGTAACAGGCCCAAAGGGACTTGTTTGACCCTTCTATTTCTGTATATGTGGAATTCATTGAGGTCTTATGGGTCTAGTTTAATTGATGCTAAATGTAAAACCTGTGAAAATGTCTCAGCTTTCTCAAAGAGATCATCAAACTCATCATCCTCATGAATGAATTGCCTGGTTTTGACCATAATAGTGAAACTCTTGGAAATCTTGTTAGGATCATGATGTCTGCCTGGCATGGTACCCATATTTAGAGACATGATGTTCTATATTTCTTTTGTCACATGCCCAAGATCATGTAATGCGAAAGTGCCACATTGCAACAAGAAGGTTGGCTAGATGGATTTATTCTGCTCTTTGAGGGTTTTGGTTATACCATCACCCACTATATGATAAACAATCTCTCTTGCCAATAATTTATTTGAAACATAATATGTTAGAACACGGGGAGCTGTAATACTCCTAAAAACTATGATATAAGTAAATAATTCCTCACCAAACCATCTTGCCATGGCAAGATGTCTACCTCTTCTTCCTCTGAAATCCTAGGGGCTTTCTTATTAAAAATGATCTGATAAATTGGCAACATGATGCCATGACAAATTTTATAAAAATGAGAGCCAAACTGTGATTCCCACAAAATATTATGATAAACATGGATGGGTGAAGGATCCTTTAAAGTCAATTTCTAGCCCATGTTTGGAAAATGTGAGAAAAAACATATAGCATCCATGACATAAGCACTCATGTAAAAGGGAGGGATAACCCAAGTGGAGACAATTCTATTGCGCCTATATTCTCTAATGTCTATGGCTAGATTGTCTGACAAAATATTACTCCAGTTCATAATCATAGCATTTACAATTGAATCAATCAAGAGAACACATTCAATATAAAACTTGGTGGTATCAACTTTTCCGAATAGCCTACACAACATTGCAGCTGTAAAATTGTGTGGGGCTGACAGAGGTGCAATGGGGTACATACAAGTTTTCTCTTGCCTTTACTTGTTTGATCCAGATCTCCAATTTTGCATAACGTCCATCAGGTCTTCATTTTCTTTAGCGAAATTCTCAATAAAGGCTTTATCATAGATCTTCTATGGTTGTGGCAGGTGGTACATTTGGGTCAAATTGTCTGGTTTGAATGACCCCATGACTTCTTGCCTGGAGTTTCTAAATGTTCTATCTGAAATATACACATTATCAATAATCCATCTTACCATATCCGTGTATGTTAATATTTTCAGCCTTGCAGCTATCTTGTGTAGGAAAGAACATGTTGCTTCGAAGTAAGAAGCATCGGATGAATCTATGGCATTTGTTGTTGCTTTAGTTTCCAGGGGCCTTGGGTTTTTTTCCGCCAGTAAATTATACATTGCCTCCCAAGATGTATTCCCACCATCCTTGTTACAGGTGGTATCAGAGAAGAGTGGTTGCATGTCTGACTCCTTAGACACAATAGCCTCTGTGGTATTTTTTCCTTTCTTAACAATTTCTGCGAGCGCTGTCTTCTTCAAAATTTTCCTGAAATTTGGGCAAATGAAGAAAACAGGATAAAAATGCAGAGCTGTAAATGCAAGAAGAAACGCAATTAGTACAGTAAATTTTGAAAGAACGTGAGAATGGAGATTTTATTTCAAACACAGATAAAAATATATCTATCATCTTGAGCTGTTAAACAGATAAATGCATTTAAACCTCATTAACTATGCATTAAGTCCTACACAAGATTTCCTTCATGTCTTCTCAGAATATCGCATCACAAATTTTCAAAATGATATTTCAAATAGGTTTATGTATGCACGATACCGATCTTGCAATTGCAATGAATTCTAATATCGCAAATCGCAAATCGCAATATCAAAAAGATTGCAAATAAAAAATCACAAATTGGGAGTAGACCAATTTAAAGTTGCTTTGATATTTTGCGACTTGAAGCAAGAAGCATAATATTTACTTTATCGAGCACATTTTCGTAGACAAATGATTATTTAACTGAAATGACTATTTTACAATAGGTTAGACTTTATTTAAATTATAACAATCTTTATTGTTACGTTGTGTCTAGACCTCATCGTATTTCACAATTTTTTATGGTTTGCATATCTGCACCCTTTCTAAAAGCCATAATGTGATTGCGATGAATACTTTTAAGGAATATCTTAAGCCTTATATTTTATTAAAAGTTCAAATGCTATATTTGGGTCTTTTACTAGGTTTCTTTTATCGCATTTCATGGATTTTGACTCACGACTAACCTTTGTTACTTCAGATCCCGTGGTTTGCGATTAAGTGGGAATTTCTAATCACAAAGTGACTTGGTTTGGTATCTTAATTTTATCCAAAGTTTTATTCCAAATGGTTTCAAAAGGTAACCTCTTATTTTCTAAGTTTTTTGATTTTTTTTTTAAAGGGTTCCCATTTATAATACAATACTAACTATTAATATAATAAATGGGGGGGGGGAGGGTGTTGTTGTTGGAACAATACAACATTGGAGACTCACCTAGAAGAACAGGTTATTCTTTGATAATTTTGTAAATTTCTAAAATTTTTCAAAAATAAAGGTAGTTTAGGAATAGGAATCATGAAATTTAAGATAAGTAACATTTCTCTGAAGAAAAAAAGAAAAAAAAGAAAAGAAAAAAAAGAAAGAAAAAAAAACTCACCTAATTATAATTCTTTTGATATGCTCTTTAAAATGAAAATTCCTTTGTCTATATCAGTCTTAGTTTAAAGATAAAGTAGGGGGCTCTTGCATATCAACTTTTAGATGTACTCATTTGTCACAGGTAGGGCCTCTGCTGCTAGTAGGCATCCATAACCTCGACAGGGATACCTTTTAACCATCAATGATTTAGTGTCCCATCCAGATAAGAGTGCAATTTTTAAAGATAAATTCGAAATCATATACTTATTCTGTTCTTTTTTCATTTTTTAAACAGTTTATTTTTTTGCAATTTTTTTTCTTTTTTATAACTTAAAAGTCACTGTCTCGGTTTGGTGGCTAAATAGTGGCAATGTCATTCACTGGTTGTAATTCAACTGAACAAGCTGGCTCGTGATGAGACCCTTGTCTTTTGATTAAAATAATATCAACCCATTACCCTGTTTTTAATGCAGTATTGGTAATGTTAGTCTATTATGTCCCTATGAACATGGTAAGAAAGCTCTTGATGAGACCTATTATCTTTTAAGTTTTAGTACTTTACAATTACACTCTAAAAAGAGAAAAGTTTACTGGATGGGGAGAATCATTGACTCCTTAAGAGTTATGGATGACAATTATTGAGATGAGGATGCTTATCTGCGAAGAGTCTTTACTTTGTTAAAAATACTTTTCTTGACTGATAGTAGAACAAAAGTTTCTTGATAAAGTTGGAGGTTTCTCAAAGAATAAATAATTTTGGTGGAAACAAGAAGCTTTGAGAGAGATAGAGCCTAGTTAATTTTCAAATGTTATAATTATTTCCTTAACAATCTCTACTTATAAAAGCAAAAAATCAAAATATTTCAATAGATTTTTTATTGTAAGGCCAAAAGTAAATACTATTTAAATTTTATTTCCCTAGGAAAAGTAAAGGTGATAGTCTACATGGGATAGAAGAAGCTATCTCCTATGAAAAATATTTCTTCAAAATCTACCTATTCACAAGTAGAGAATCTCTCTTGCCTGTTAAATCTTGCAATAGAAACGTTGATGGGCCGATTTGCTCTGCAATCTGAAATGGTCCAAGACACAATTTTTGGAATTTGGTATGCTTACCTTTTTCCTCGTGTGATTTATCCCACTTCAATATAAGGTCTCCAAGTTGAAACGATTTTGGACTTACAAAATTTGCATCAAAGGAAGATTTAACTAACTGTTAATGATGGGCATGTATGATTTTGGCTTTCTCTCTTTCTTCTTCATGTTTGAGGAGATGTGATTTCCTTAATTGCAAATAAGAAGAAGGAGTTTCTTCAATAAATTTAACTAGGGCTAGAGAGGGAATAACTACATTTATAGGAAGGACATATTTTTTCCCATATACCAGATTAAATGGAGAAGTGCCTATTGAGGTCCTTTGTGTTATCCGATCTTCCCATAGAGAAAATGTTAGAGATTTATGCCAGTTTATTTGATTCTGATTAATAGTTTGTTTAAGGATCATAAAGAAGTTTTTATTGGTTGATTCGGCTAAACAATTTCCCTGAGGATAATAGTTAGAAGAATACTTAAGTTTGAAACCTCTTTTGAGAGCGAATTTTGTCATAGTGTTTCCTTTGAAATGAGATGCATTGTCAAACATCAGGGCAGTTGGTTGTCCAAATATGGTAATGATAACTTGATCAATAAATTCAATGATGTTCTCAGAATTGGCTACTTTTAGTGGAATTGCTTCCACCCATTTAGTAAAGTAATTAGTTGCTGTAAGGATGTATCTATTTTGCTTTGAGAGTGAGGAACGTTCTCACCTATTATGGTCGTTCCCCATTTCCCAAATGGTTGTTCAATGTTGACCAACTGTAACAGAAATGTGGGTTTCCTTTATCTTCGACAACAATTTGACAGGTTTCACACTTCCTTACATATTCGTGTGCATCTTTGAACAAGGTTGGCCAGTAATATCCATCATGCTAGATTTTATGTGCTATTGCATCTCCTCCAAAATGTCAACTAGCTAGTCCATCGTGGTGTTCCTGCAAAACCTTTTTTGCCTCAGATTTTTCAAGGCACCCTAGTAAAACATAATCATAATTCTTTCTAAACAAAGCATCATTGACGATTTCGTATTGCTTTGATTTTAATCTCAAAGCCCTTTTTCTTTTGTAACTAAGCTACATAGGGGCATATCCATTTTTTAAATAAAAGATGAGATCAACATATTGAGATTCAATATCGTTGAGGATTACCTCAGATATTTGTATATCATCACTTGAATCTTCTTCTGCTGGTAAGTTGGATGTTCCAGCTAACATTCTGCAAAAACCTTGACCCCTAACAATTTTAGCTGGTTTGATTTCGACATCATATTCTTGCAGTGCAGTTTCTCAGTTGGCCCTTTTTTCTCCTACTTCCCTTTGCACCAGTAATTGCCTTACTGCTAGGAATGGAACTATGATTTTGATGTGAGTTTTAAGGAGAAATGGACTAAAGTGATTTGTTGACTTAAAAAAAACTAAGGCCTGTTTTTCCACAGTAGAGTAATTTAACTCAGCACCTTGTAGATTTGAACTAAAAAATGAAATTGGTGCTTCAATTTGTTGATTGTTGAGTTGTGTCAAAACGACAACATATGATGTTTTTGACGCAAATGTATATAAAATAAAATGATTGGAAAAATTGGGAGTTGTCAGGGAGGGACCATTGATAATATCTTGTTTGATTAGATCAAATGCTTCTCTTTCATTGTGACCCCACTTGAAAACTGAATTTTTCTTAATCACGGACTATAAAGGTAAAACTATATGTGAAAAGTCAGGGACAAATATTTTTAAAAAAATTATTTGACCAAAGAAGGACTGCATGGATTTCTTATTATGGGGTAAGGGGATTTTCTCAATTTCCTTAATCCTTTATGGATCAATATAAATACCCTTTTTTTGATATGACAAACCCTAAAAGCTTACCTTTGTTTAAGGCAAAATAAGATTTCTTTGGATTGAGCGAGATCCCATATTTTTTACATTGTTCAAAGATATGCTTTTGGTCATTCAAATGGCTGCTTATCTTCCTGAAATAAACAGTGATATCATCCAGGTAAATAAAAATTGATTTGCTAATGAGTCCTTTAAAGGTTATATCCATAGCTCTTTAAAATGTGGCACTTGCATCAACAAAACCAAAAGGCATTTTCTGATAAGCCTGTGTTCCCCATTTAGTTATGAACGTGGTTTTTAATATATCATCTAGATGAATCATGATTTGGTCATATCCTGAAAACCCATCAAGAAAAGACCTGAGCTTAGAACTAGCTACTCACTGCAGCACATGTTCCATGGTTGGCAGTGGAAAGTTGTCTTTATGACATGCTTTATTCAAATTTATGAAATATATGCATATACGAATGTCACCATTATTTTTCCTAACAGGCACTAAATTGGACACCCATTTTGAATGCCTACCAGGAAATATGATTCTGGCCTTTAGGATTTTATTAAACTTTGATTTGATTTGACTTTCAAGGTTCAGGTGAATCTTCCTTAGTTTTTGCTGCACTGGTTTAAAATTAGAGATCATAGGAATGGTGTGTTGTATGATAGAAGTATCATAAGTTTTGAGATCATTATAATCCCTGGAAAAGATACATTTGTATTTCTTCAATAATCGAATGAATGGTGATATTTCATCAGAGGATAGATTGAGACCTAGATGAATGTTCTGAAGCTTGTCATCAATTTCGAGGTTCACTAATTCAAATCTCAAGGTTGAGCTTTGGATTTTTGCATTAGTTACCTTCTTGAATTTGTCTTTGAGATCATAAAGATCTTCTAATTTGACTACAGATTTAGGTTTGGGATTTTCATCAGCCTTCTGTTTTAACTAAAGGTCATGCTCATTGTCATCTATGATTTGGTCATCATATGATCCCTCTGATGTTAGAAAATTTACAATATCATAATCATCGTTGAATATTAGCCAATTAGTGACATTTTCAGGAATGGATGGTCTAAAAATTAACTCAATGGAAAACCTATCAGGGCTATAATCCTCAGATGGTATGAGTTTTGATGCAACATTTGCAAACAAATCTGCACTATCATTTTGCATTCTAGGTACAAGAGAAATATTAAATGCCAAAAAATGTGATGTAAGATCCTGGACTAATGATTGATAATGCTTAAGATGTCCAGAAAGGTAGTGAATAGTATTTATTACTTGTTTAATGATAATTTTTGAATATCCAAAAACCTGCAGATATTTGATGTTGAGGTCAATTTCATTGTATAATCCTTGAACCAATGCCTCATATTCTACAATATTATTTGTACATTCGAATTCTAATATGCAAGATAACATGGTTTTTTCTTGTTCTAGGTTGATTAAAAAGAAACGAGCTCCTGCACCATCGTTAGATTTGGAACCATCAAAGTATAAAGTCCAAAATAAACTATTAACTAAAGGTTTATCTACAAAAAATTTATAGTTGGAAGCATTTGTCTGTGAGAAATTTTCAATTTGTGAGGTGACAACATTATCTAGAAAGGGAGATTCATGTGCATTAAAATTCCCTAAAAATGACTTAGTTGAATAGTTTCCAATAATATTATTATCAAATGATACTGTCTCATTATCACCTTCAAATTCAGTCACTGTGTGTTTCATGTGTTTTTCTCGATCAACTCGAATTTGGTTTGGCTTTCCATTATATGGTAGTCACAGGTGAGACCAGTTTGTAGCAAAATATCCATGGAGTTTCTCAGACCAATCTCTATTGGGTGTGACTTTTATACCTATTTCCTACACTTTGTTTCCCCAGTTTTGATACTCTTTTCCTCAAAGCCCATGAAACTTCACATGTTAATCACATTTTTTCTCATTTATACAACCTATTTCACCATCATGTTATTTTTCCTTGTTTTGCTAGATATAATGATACAATATTCCTTTTTGTGGCTAACTGGGGTAAGAATTAGAGAAGTATTTTGGACCCTCTTCTCCTTTTCAGGCATTTCTTGGGGGGATGAGGTTATGGAGTGAACATGACATGTTGATCAGTTCCAGAGCATGGTAAAGCAGATTGTTGTTACACCTTGTATGTTGTTACAGGTTGTTGTTACACATTGTATGATGTTACAGGCTGTTGTTACACCACGTGCTGATACAGATGACCACTGTTACACCAAGGATGTTTTTACCCAGTGATTGTTGTTACATCCTGAACCGTCATTTGACTTCAGGATGTTGTTGCATCATAGTTGGTAAAGTCGTGGGTACTATTCCACACAAAAAATATCGGGGGTTATGAATTGTTATTTAGAAGAAACAGATCCAAGCGGTTTCGATCTTAACCAATGTATCTGAGAAGAATTTGTATTTAGAAATAGGTTATAACTAATTCTATTCTATGATCAACATGAGAATCATGACATTCTCATGACTGGCCTATTTCCTAATTTTGGGTATGTAATAACTACAAAAGAAACTCGATTTATCTTGTACGGGGATGAAAAATAGAAAAGCACTGTTACTATGATCTTGTAAATTTTGATTATTTTAATATTGAAGTCATGACGGTGATGTTGTTACTATTCCTCATCTAATTCTTTAACTAATATTGTGTTTATTCATTCGCCCTTGCTAGGGAGGAAGGGCCCTCCCCTTTAGCAAGGACTGCAGTGGTAGAAGTAGTCACATATTATTGTTTATTTTATTGTTGTATGGTTTTCTGTTCTTGCTCTATAAATTGTAGAATACATCCACTTTAGTTCTAGATTATATTATGCTATTATATTGGTTTGATTAAATAGAATGACAGTAACTAGTTGGTGAAGTCACTACTTTATTGTGTGTCACGCCCTTGCTCTGGTAATCGTGAAGCATGATTTCATTTTTGTGGAGTGTTTTATTTTCTGCATGAATGATTTAATTTCTGCAATTGATTCAATGACAATTTTTATTGTCTCTTTTTATTCTTCATTCTTGGATATAGTGTATTGACATAGACAGTGCGAACTCCATTGAAAAATCACGACCTACCCTGGGTTGACAATTAATGGTTGCAGTATTGATCAATTAGGATTGATTAAAACAACACTACATTTTGGCATCGTTTTCGGGGATGGCAGTTGACGATACAGTCAGCCAAGTTGTTTGTTGGAGGATAGAGTGTTCCTAGTCCACAATCGTTAGGCAATGAGACGAGAGGTAAGAACATGTGCATCACTCTAACATGCATGAGCGGGCTCACTATTGTGATCACTAGGGCACTTAAGGTGTCGCATTTTGGTTTTTTTTAATTGGGTCTTTAGCTCTTCAGTTGTTGGGCAGTAAAATGAGAGGTAAGAACTCGTGTATTGCTCTAACATACATGGAAGGGCTCACCACTGTCGGAGACTGAGACAATTAGGGTGTGAATTAATACACAAAGGTTCCTTGTGTGTAACTATAGGAATTATAGAAATACCAAAATTACCCCCCACTCTAATTAGTCACGGAAAAATGGGTCGTAAAAAGGAAAGGAAGAGTGTAGCTTTTGGAGGGAAAACATTTATCCCAAAACTGATCTGCAAGGTAGAAAAAGAACAGTCATGTTCTCAAAGGGGTGCAAGGAAAATAGTGCCACAAAAAGTTGTTACTCCCATAACAAGGACAAAAACATCCGATTCCTCTATCTCGGAGCCATACCATTTTAAAGCTAGTGAACATACTCCCAAGATGCAATATCCAATTCAGGAACAACAAGCGTAAGCTAGTAGCTAGAACTTTAGGACTGAGGGACAAGGAGAAACTGAAGGGGGGCATCAAAAACCTGAGACAGGAGGGCACCTATTGGTTTATCAATATCTAGATTCAGGTAGTGCGATGAAACACTCAACCCTGAAGTCGCCTAAGCCATCAATTCCGCCTATAAGACAATCACAAGAGTAGTTTAAAAATGTCTATTACAACAAGGATTAGAAGGGTTAGAAATGGGGGAAAACAATGACAACAATGCTAAAATAGATGCTATTATCACCACCTTTGAGTTCTCCCAATTGAGGATATCAGAGGGAAAGCTTCCATGAAAAATATTCCTTTATCATCCTTACCATCCTTTCAAGGGATGACTGTGGAAGACCTAGACACCTTCTTATTTGAATTTGATGTCTTATGCAGGAGTTATGACTATGTCTCAGATGCTCAGAAACTGAAATTATTTCTCGCTGCTTTAAAAGGAGCATCCTTGAGATGGTTGATGGGGTTAGGCTTTGCTTCTATTTGAACATGGAGCGATATGAAGGAGACATTCTTATCAAAGTACCAAGGCTATTGTAGAACCAGGGAATTAAGGGAGGAAGTATTCGAAATGACACAAAAGGAGGATGAGAGCATGGAGGACTATGTAGAGTGGTTCCACTATAATTTGCTAATATCTTAACACAATCATTTAGATCATGAGATCTTAATGACCATATTTATAAGAGGAATGAGGGACAAATGCCTTGATACCTTGAATCTACTAGGAAAATGGGACATATCTCAGGAACCATTCACTGAAATTGTAAAGCTCTATCTAAGATGATCTAAAGGATCGTCTAAGGTAAGAAGCACAATCTGAGATGCCTCTGATCGAATACAAAAATCTGCTGGCAGAGGAGTAACCAGAGTAGAGATCAGGAATTTATTCAAAAATTTCAAGATTGGAATCCTCAGTACTCTATCTGCCTAGATAATGACAACACAGATCAAGAAAACACAAGCAGAAATTGATACACCTCTGGTTGTGCTCTGCCTGAATTGCCGGAAGAAACACCCCTTGAGGGAATGTGAAATGAATAGCATCATCTTGTGCAATATTTGTGAGCTGTAACATTCGAAAGGTCAATATTCGGAGCTTCCTAGACTGAAAGTAGTACTTAGAGAATCAAGTGAAGAAGTGTGGTCCTCTTATTTTAACACACCTAGGAGACCATGGAAGCCATGACCTCCAGGTATGTCCCAAGATTTTTTGTCTTTCAATTCATGGAACAATCCATATAATACTCAACAATATCCATGGAAATATTTTGCTCCTTCTCTAGCACTGTTTCCTTCGCCCTGGAACCAATGGTCTCCCTATCCCTCTATCCAATATCCTCCATCTCAACCATACTCTTGGAACCAGAACTAGAGGGGGAATAACCAGAATATAGCTCCACCTAGATTACCAATGCAACAATAGCTACAATTGCCTCCCGTCCAAACTCCTACTCCTACACCACTTTTGTGACCCCAATTACCTATGCAACCTAACCCTAACTCGAACAATAAAGCAGATAAGGGCATATAGGCTCCAAATACCTTCCAAACTTACCTTATAACCTCCGTGGGACTTAATGAAATTCAATTGTGGTTGGGTAAGGTAATTAAACCAAATAACTCCCCTATCATTACCAAGGAGGAATATGAACCTTCCAGAGGAGGTACAGTAGATATTGAGGCATCTGTTACACTTGTAACAACTAATACAAAGAAAATTGTTATGCCTATAAAAACCAACCCAGGAAGGGTTGTTACCCCTGTAACAACCAACTCGGGTAAGGTTGATACACCTGTAAAATCTGACTCGACTGCTATAACTCAGAATCCTCTGTATCCTCAAAGATTAACTAAGCCTGGAATGACCTCATAGCCTGAATTCGATTTTCTTAGGGAATTACAAATTTTGCATGTACGAATTCCTCTGCTGCAAGCTCTTAAACAAGTACCTATTTATGCTAAAACAATAGGATATTTGTGCATTAATAAACCTCAAAGGAAGCCTAAAGACCCTGCTACTATACACGTAATGGGGAAATTGTTCAAATTAATGTCTTCTCAACCTCTTCTAAACAAGTATAATGATCCAAGAAAGCCTATGGTTACTATCTACATTAATGATCAACCATTAATGTGATGACAAAGGATCTCTTTACCACCCTGGGGCTACATGGGCTTAGACATGCTCCTACTATACTCGAATTAGCGGACAAGTCCCGTGTCAAACCCAGGGGGTGTTAGAAGACATAGTAATCACAATAGCTTCCTGGAGGTATTTGACTGACTTTCTTATCTTACAACCCAAATCCAACTTGGGGGAACATCCTTTGATCTTGGGGAGACCTTGGTTGGCCAGTATAGATGCATTTATGGGATGCAGATCTGGATCTATGGTGATCTTGGATGGCCAAGCTACAAATAATATTAATATTTACCCCCTAAAGCCAAATCTAGATTTGTATAAACCCTGGTGGGATGCGTTTGAGCCTGAATCAGATCTTTCCCTACCACTCCTTACTCTGGGGAAAGCCCAGTATTTCAAGGATGAGACAGAAGATGCAATCATTAATGGTTTATTTAGTAACTCACTTTCTGTCACTTCCATTGAAAATTCAAAGGAGGAAGAGTAGGTAGAAGATATAGATTTGGAACAAATGAAAACCACTCTGAATATTGACAACAGTCCAGTTAAAATAGAATTGGAAAGTTTCGGAACATTAACCCTAAATTGACTACTGAGCAAAACCAACTACTGTTACAACTGTTACAAAAATACAAAAAGGCATTTGCATGGGACTATATGGATATGAAAGGAATTCATCCCAACTTGTGCACTCACCACATTTATTGAAAATATGGCTGCAAACTAGTTAGACAACTGCAGTGCCGCATGAACCCTGCACTGAAGGAGGTAGTGAAGGAAGAATTACGAAAACTCCTTAGTGTTAACTTTATTTATCCAATATCTGATAGTCAGTGGGTGTCTTCGCTTTTCATTGTTCCTAAGAAGAATGGAAAGTGGAGAGTTTGTGTGGATTACAAAGAACTCAATAAGGCCACTCAAAAGGACCATTTTCCTTTATCATTTATAGATTAGGTCCTTGACACCCTTTCTGGATTTTTTTTTTTCATTTCTAGATGGGTTTAATGGCTATAACTAGATATATATTTCCTTGGAAGATCAGGATAAAATGACCCTTACTTACCATTGGGGAACTTTTGCATACAGAGCACTCCCTTTCGGACTCTGCAATGTGCTAGCAAATTTTCAAAGGGAAATACTAGGAATTTTTTCTGATTTGTTGAATGACTGCCTTGAAATATTCATGGACAATTTTACACCTTATGGTGATGTTTTTGAAACATCAATAGCTAATTTGGAAAGGTGTTGGAATGTTGTGTACAAATTAATGTTGCTTTGAGCAGTGAAAAATGTCACATGATGATGACTAAAGGGATCATGCTAGGACACTACATTTCTGCTGATGGGATCAAGGTAGACCCTGCTAAAATAGAGGCAATCTTGTTAGTATATTTTGACACATAGGAAATAGTTAAGTATAACTAGGTCTAGAGTAGAGTTAGGTAAAGTGTGTTTCTTTACTATGTATTTTTGTAACTTACAATCCAACGATCATGATATGTGGTGATCTGATGGTTGATTCTCTTCTCGGTATTACTGACACTTGATCCATGGCTTAACACCTGATTAGTCCATGATCTCTATAAAGAGCATGGAGGGTCATTTGTAGGGTAACCATTCATGAGAGAAGCTTATGTAAATTTTCATTCTTTTATTAATAAATTGCCTGAAGTGGCTGCTTTGGCTCAGGCCATGAATTGTTTCCCTCTTTGAGGGTTTTAACCACGTCAAGAATACTGGTGTATTGATCTGTGATCTATTTGTGAGTGGTGTCATTTGGTGTTATGTCTGAGGAAATTACCCTGTAAATTCCTACATGGTATCAGAGCTATTTGAGGGCCGCATCCATTGGTGATCCAAATCTAAAGCTGGTACAACTTCATCTGATTTTCATTTCCTAGATCTATTGTTTCTGACTACTTTCGGGCCATGAGGACTACTCTATTGTGTTAGGAGCATCTGTTCCAGTGAGGAACCTCTTTTGTTTCACTCGAAAAGTGTTTTGGTAACCCTAGCTATGCCATTTTTAAGATATGGAGGTATACAATCTTTATTTGCAGTTCTAGCTATTCATCTCTCTGTTTACTCCAATTTATTTAGCTCTCTATTTTTTATTACTGGATCTATACCTTTCACTTTTGCGTATACTCTTTGCCCCGTGACTCTGTGTGATGTGGGAAAATCAGAAACAAAAACGAAGGATTTTTCTCATGCGTATGCTCTTTTTTGTCGTGCCTTAGTGTGATCTCAGAAAACCAGAAACATTGAGGAAAATATTTAGTTTCCAACTAAAGCTAACTTCAAGTCGTAAGGTTTGTTTTTTTGTATGTCCATGCTGGGTTTTGTGGTTTTTGAATTGTAGGCAAAAAAAGAGTTTTTTCAAGTAACCACGCACCCCAAAGCTTCACTGAAAAAAAAAGAAGAAAATCCTTTCTTCTTTTCTAAAAATTACTAACCTTTTAAACTAGCTCACTTGGTCCAAAGTTACTTTATGAGAATAGAGGTCTTGGGTTCAAGTTTTTCTTTTTGTTGAGTTACTTTTTCAAAAAACACATGTAACTTATGTTTTAAAGTTACTTTATGTAAAAGTGTTCTGACCCATTATAAAAAGTGAGTCACTTATAATTCTAAAGTCTTTTTATCTTTTATTTAAGTTACAATTTAGCAGGTAGTTCATAAAGTACCATTGTAAAAGTGACCTTCCCTTATTTATAAAAGTGAGTCACATAATTTTTTTTAAAGTGAGCTAATTAGATTAAGTTTGGAAGGAGGGGAGATTTTTTTTAAATATAACATTATCATTCATTTCTGCACATTCACGCACTTCGTCGACATCTTCAACAACTTTCCTTCAAAAAGCCATAACTTCTTCATTCAGAAGTCGTTTTCAGAGCCATTTTTTTTGAATCAGCCTAATTTTTCAAGATCTTTCCATTGGAACACTTAGTTTCAAAATCTACAGCTTTAGTTTCTGTTAAAATGGAAAGTCCATGCCAAGTTATTCTTGATAGCACTAACTACTTCCAATGGTGGTCCTATATTGTGGATTTACTTAGATGTAAAGGTCTTTACAGAATAACATCAGGCCAAGAAACCAACCTTAAAGATGAAGATAAGGTAGCCAAATGGGAAAACAGCCAAGATCAAGCACATGGATTGATAGGGATGTATATTTCTCCAGACATTAGATTCCATATTGTAGAACTTGATACTCCTAATGAAGCAATGAAACAGTTCACTAAAGTTTTTGGAATTAAAAATGAAATTAGAGCCCATCAATTCGAAAATGAGTTGCTTACATTGGACCCCAATAATTTTTCTTCCATTGAAATTTTTTTGTCCAAGTTCAAGACCCTTAGACTTCTCTTGGAAGGTGTTAAGGTTAAGAAAGAAGATGGTAGCCTTATCTATTCTATCCTTACTAAGTTGGGACCAACCTACTCTTTGTTTGTTTCCACCTTCCATTCTACTAGAGAAGCCTTTATTTCTCAAGGAAAGACTACAAATCCCCCTCTTTTGATGCCTTTTGTGATTCTTTAATAAGAGAACAAGAAAAGCTCTTATATCTTGGTATTCTTAATCTTAGAAACTCTTCTAAGAAAGCCTTAGTCACCCAGCAACAACCAAATTCAAAGAATCCTAAGAAGAAGTATCCTAAAAAGAATGGTCCTAAACCAAACAAGGGTCCAAAGCAATTTCAGTCTCAAAATGAAAAACCATTTCAACAAAATGATAAGGCAACTAAAAGCAAAGGGAAGAAGACTGATAGACATTACCACTTTTCTAATCAAGATGGCCACTTAGAATCCAAATGCTTTAAGAAGATGGAAGCCTTGGAAGCAACAATGAAGAAGCACAACATCCATTTGGATCACTCTTCAACCTCAACTTCATCTTTAGGAATAACACTCTTTGCATGTGTTTGTCAAGTATCTCGGTTTGGTTATGCACTAAATGTATCTTCTTCTCATTCTCATGAGTGGCTCATTGATTATGGAGCTTCTTATCACATGGCCATAAACAAAGCCATGTTTTCTTCTTTAAATGATTGTAACACCAAAAATATATGTCAGTGATGATAGATATCTTAGTGTTGTAGGGATTGGAACTATTCATCTAGACAATGGTCAATTTAATGATGTATTATGTGTTCCAACCTTATCCTACAACCTTCTATCTATATATCAGATTAATCATTCAGGTGAAGGTAAAATCATTGAATTTTCATTTCACGATGTTGTAATTAAGGACCTACGAGATCCTAGACAAATTTTAGCTACTGGCATTGCTGATGATTCTAGAAGGTTGTATAAGTTTAATAACTTTGGGTCGTCAAATCTTCCCTCGGTATTTGTTTCTCATAATGATGAAGTGAACAAATTTTGGCATGAGCGATTTGGTCACTTAAACTATTGCTTCCTTCAAAATCTACGTAAAGAAAATATGGTGACAGGTCTTCCAATGGTATCTTACAGAGATGGTGTTTGTTCCAGATGTGTACTCAAGAAAACATCATTGGGATAGTTTTGAAAAACATTCCTCTTGGCATGCCTCATCCCCTTTACAGCTTGTGCATAGTGATTTATGTGGTCCACTTCCAGTTGTTTCATTCTCTGGTTATAAGTATTTCTTAACTTTCATTGATAATTTCTCTAGATGCACATTAGTATACTTCTTAAAACTCAAGAGTGAAGTATTTAACATGTTCTTGGCCTTTAAGGCCTTTGTTGAAAAACAATCTGAACATCAAATTCTTAAGCTATGATCTAATAATGGCAGAGAATATGTTAACAACAAATTCATCAACTTTTGCACTGAGAATGGAATTCAAATGCAACATACTGTTCCATATACTCCACAAAGAAATGGTGTAGCTGAAAGGAAGAATTACACCTTACATGAAATGTCTAATTGTATGCTTCAATCTAAAGGAATCAATCTTAATTTTTGGGCAGAAGCAATTAACTGTGAAAACTACATAGTAAATCACACTTCTACTAAGGTTTTAAAGAATATCACTCCAAAAGAAGCATGGAGCTCAATTAAACCAGATGTAAGTCACTTTCGTGTTTTTGGAAGTGAAGCATGGGCCCATATTCCAGATGAGAAACATAAAGCTTCAGAACCTAAGAGTGAAAAATGTGTTTTTGTTGGATATTCTGAAGAAGTAAAAGGATATAGACTTATTCCACTTAAGTCCAAAAATATTATCATTTGAAGAGATGTAAAGTTTGCTGAAAATATATCGGCCTACGATCTTAGTTCGGAGGATGTGCTAGCTCTCTCTATCTCTTCTACTTCTGAAAATATTTCTTCTTCAGATGATGCCAACAAGGATGACAATCCTCCCCCACCTTCTCAGGATCCTCCTCTTGCTCCTCAACTTCCAAAATGGGTCCGTGCTACTCGGGATGCAGCAGGTGCTCTTGTCGGTGATCCTACAGATCAACGACGTACATGTTCTCAGTTCGATAGAGCCTCTTGTTTACTGGCTCAAGCTTCAACGAATTATGATCCTGACACCTTTGCAGAAGCTTTAGGCCATCCAGATTGGGACGCAACTATGAATGAAGAATATCGTTCATTATTAGCAAATGATACATGGGATCTTGTTCCTCTTCCAAAGGGACGAAAACTTGTTAGATGCAAATGAGTTTACAGAAGCAAGTATGGACCAGATGGAAAAGTTGATAAACTTAAAGCTCATCTTGTTGCCAAGGATTTTTCACAAGTTGAAGGCATTGACTATACTGAAACCTTCTCCCCTGTTGCCAAAATGAACTCTATCTGCCTCGTTCTTTCCCTTGTTGACTCTCTCAAATGGGAAGTCCATTAGATGGATGTTAAATCTGCCTTCTTACATGGGGACTTGTATGAAGAACAACCTATTAGCTTTATACAAACAGACTCTAGCCTTGTAAGTCGGCTTAAGAAATCCCTTTATGGTCTCAAGCAAGCCCCTTAGGCTTGGTATGCCAAAATGGATAGCTTTCTTTTAGAAACGGACTTTTCTAGGTGTCATTTTGACAATACTGTCTACACCAAGAAAGTGGGAAATTCTCTTATCATTCTTGTTCTTTATATTGATGATCTTATCCTTACTAGTAGTGATCCCAACCTTATAAACCATGTAAAGTCCAGCCTTAAAAATAAGTTTGAAATGACAAAATTAGGACACTTGCATTATTTTCATAGTCTTCAAATCTTGCAATCCAAGGAAGGTATTTCCCTTTCCCAGCCCAAGTATGCCTGTGATATTCTGCACAATTTTCACATGGAAGACTGTAAGCCAGCCCCTTCTCCCTTTCAGTCTAGAGCCAAACTTTTAGTCACTAGTATTTCCCCTGAAGTCGATGCTACCTTATACGTCAAATTATAGGAAAACTTTTGTATCTGACCCATACTCGTCCTAACCTTTCCTTTGTTGTTGGCCTTATTGCTCAGTTTATGGAAAATCCACATGAAATTCATTGGAAATCAGCTAAAAGAATAATTTGTTATGTTCGAGGTACAATTTAGTTTGGGATTCATTAGAGTGCTAAAGCATCTCCTCTATTGGTTGGTTTCACTAATTCTGATTGGGTTGGTGACCCTGATGATTGGAAGTCTACTGCAGGTTATGTTTTCACTCTTAGTTCAGGACCTATTGCATGGGCTTGCAAGAAACAAAGTGTCATTTCTCTTTCTTCAGCAAAAGAAAAGTATTGTGGTGCCGTAGAAGCTAGTAAGCAAGCCTTGTGGCTTCGTCAGATCCTGTCAGAGTTTGGCTTTCAGTAGGAACATCCGACTACACTTTGGTGTGATAATCAAAATGCCATTCAACTATGCAAAGATCCAATCTAACATCAACGCAGAAAACACATTGAACTGCACATGCACTTCATCAAAAAGCTCATTCATGACCATGTTCATGAAGTGCAATATTTTTCAATAGATGATCAAGTTGTAGACATCTTTACAAAGGCTCTCATAGAGGCAAAGTTTACTAAACTTAGATTTATGGTTGGAGTTCAAGAAGTTGTCACTAAGGGGGGATAGGCTCTAATGCCTTCTTCCTTCTCCTATTGTGTCATATTTGTACATCCTTCAATCCTATCCCAAGTTGTTCTTAAGGGGGGATGTTAGGATATTTACATAGGAAATAGTTAAGTATAACTTGGTCTAGTGTAGAGTTAGGTAAAGTGTGTTTCTTTACTATGTACTTTTGTAACTTACAATCTGACGGTCATGATATGTAGTGATCCAAAGGTTCATTCTCTCCTCAGTATTACCGACATGTGATTCATGGCTTAACACCCGATTGGTCCATGATCTCTATTTAAAGAGCATGGAGGGTCATTTGTAGGGTAACCGTTCATGAGAGAATCTTATGTAAATTTTCATTCTTTTATTAATAAATTTCCTGAAGTGGCTGAGTTGGCTCAGGCCATGGACTGTTTCCCTCTTTGAGGGTTTTAACCACGTTAAGAATACTGGTGTATTGATCTGTGATCTATTTGCAAGCAGTGTCCTTTGGTGTTCTGTCTGAGGAAATTACCTTGTAAATTCCTACAAATTTTGAAAATTCCAACTCACAAGACGCAAAAAGAGGTACGTAGTTTCTTGGGACATGTAAGGTATTACGAAATGTTTATAAATTTTTTCAAAAATTGCATCGCCATCATTTTCTTTGCTCATGAAAGATGTCAAATTTTTATGGACAGGAAAGTGTGAGTAGGCCTTTTTGGAGCTGAAAGGTTGTGTATTAGCAGCTTTAGTTTTATGTGGACCTAATTGGGAAATGTTGTTTCACATAGCTACAGATGCATCCGATATTGTTTTTGGTGTTGTTTTGGGTCAACTGGAGGACAGGAAAATTTATGCTATTTATTACATAAGTAAGAACTTGACTTCGGCTAAGCTCAATTACAAAATGATCGAGAAGGAGTTCCTAGCAATAGTGCACACTATTAATAAATTTTGACATTATATCACTTTGTATCAAGTATTTGTACACACTGACCACTCTACCATTCGTTTTTTAATGAATAAGCCAATTAACAATGGTAGAATTACACATTGGTTATTGTTGTTATATGAATTTGATATCACAATTGTCGATAAACTTGGAAAATATAATGTAGTAGCTAACTTCCTTTCTAGGTCAACTATTGATGACAATTTCATTCCTACTAAGGATTCTTTTCCTGATGAGTATCTGTTTGCTATTTCTACTTACTCACCATGGTATGTAGATATAGCCAATTATCTTGCTGCAGATAAGTTTCCATAATATTTGTCCTCCAAAGAAAGGAGAAAGATCATATGACAGAGTGCTACCTATACCTGGATAGATGAGAATTTCTATCACACTAGACAAAATTTCCAGATCAGACATTGTATGAGGGAAGATGAGATCTTTGGTATCCTTAAGGCTTGTCATGAGGAACCTTGTGGAGGGCACTTCGTAGACAAGCAGACAGGATACAAAGTCCTTTCGATAGGGTATTATTGGCCAACAATATTTCAGGATGCCAAGAAGTTCATGAAAAGATGTGATGGTTTCCAAAGAATGGGCCAACCATTGCAATCAGATGAGATGCCATTACAACCTCAAATCATCTTAGAACCTTTTGAGAAATGGGCCTTGGATTTTGTGGGACCAATTAATCCTTCATCCAGACAGAAATCCTAAATTTTGGTCTGCACTGACTATGTCACAAAATGGGTTGAGGCAAAAGCACTAACCAGAGCCACGGAGTAGGCTGGTTCATACTTCTCGTTTGAAGACATCTTTTTCTACATTGGTATACCCAGAGAGATAGTCACAGATGGAGGGCCACAGTTTACATCCCATATGATCCAAAATTTGGTTGAAAAATATAAAATCCATCATATAATCACAATACCTTATCATTCACAAGTGAATGGAAAAATGGAAAGCACCAACAAAGTCATTGAGGGGATTCTTACCAAGACAGTGGCTAGTCACCGAAGGAATTGGGCTGATAAACTTCCAGAAGTGTTGTGGTCATACATAACTACGTGGAGGAATACCACGAGATTATCACCATATGAACTTGTGTATGGTAAAAATCCCTTGTTCCCTATTGATTTCGAAATCAGCACATTAAGAACAACATTGCAGGTGAATTTGGATCTAGCTACAACATAGAAGAAAAGGTTGAACCAGCTCAATGAATTGGAGGAGAAACAATTGGTTGTTATCCAACAAACAGAGATTATTCAATAGCAGGGAGCTAAGTGGCATGACAAGTTCATTAAGAAGAATTTTTAGTAAGGAGATTGGGCTCTCTTATATGGTTCAAGATTCAAGGACTTCAAGGGTAAGATTTGCACCAGATGGCTAGGTCCCTATGAGGTACATGTAGTCTTTGACAATGGGACTGTGAATTTGGTTACCATTGACAATGTGAGGACACCATTGCTTGCAAATGGACATTGTCTTTGGTTATATCATAAACCTTATTCAATGGATTCATTTGTTAATATTGTCATGAATTTAGATCTTCAGATTACAGGAGCAGGGGAAAACCCCCTTATGCTACCAAAATTCTAATTTTTCATTAAGTGTAACAGCTGAAAACCACTCTGTGGCAGTTGTTACACCTGCTATCTATAATAATAATAATAATAATAATAATAATAATAATAATAAGAAGAAGAAGAAGAAGAAGAAGAAGAAGAAGAAGAAGAAGAAAATAAAACAATCTTGCTGTGAAAACCTTTCCCAGGCACAGACAGACAATTTTTGTAGCAGTTGAAAAGCATTCTGTGGTGGCTACTACACTCTCTGTAAAAACATTTGTTATTTCAAGCATATCTTACAATAATGTTGTTACACAACTCTTTTGTTTTTACCTTTTGGGAAAATTAATAATACATAACAGTCGTCTTGGTTGTTACATCTGTAACAGTCGATGACTTCTAGAAATAATCCAAGTAAAATATTTATTCTGACACACATCATGCATCATCGTGATTTGGGAAGCAGTTTCCTTGACCATCGAAATTAAATTCACGTGCCTTGCCACCAACGTCTTCTCCCCACGTCACACCAGGTATGTCATAAAAAAGTAATATCGTAATCCACTTTTATTCAGTAATTATGGCAATCTCAGACGATATCCCTTTTGACGGTCGAGGTCGGCTCTCATATTTAAGTCGGAGGGGGTCAAACTACATGGTGACGACCTTTGCATGACCTGTGAGTATTTAAAAATCACAACCAAAGCATGATGATTTGGTAATTATTGTCACTTAATGATCGATCATGCCAAAAAAGGGAATTGTACCTCCGACTAGACTTCCCATAACCTAGCATTAATAAGGAAACATTACGATGCAGTACGAATCATGATCGAAAATCATAATTTGAAATTATTGCATGTGCCACCCTACCATTTACCCCCTATTGGAACATTGCATCCCCATTCAGAGTGCTCAGAGAAGTGGAGGAGAATAGTGCAGGGCTGAAACAAATGAGTATTGTGCCAAGCGCTTCAAAACTTATCAAAGGGGGAAAAGAGAAGAGAACAACATTTAATTTGAGTAGCGATGGGTGGAGGAACAATTCGGCATGAAGTAGGCTCAACAAAGGCTTTGGAAAACTACCCCGAAGCATGTCAAATTTTTAAAGACGTAGGCTGGTTTGAGTTTTTCCAGAGACTGGAAGGATCAGACAAGGGAATTGCCATGGAGTTCGTGAAGAATTTAGAGAGGAATAAAATGGAGGTCAGGGGATTAAATTTGGAGGCTATAGAAGGGATAATTTCCTTAGTGACGACATTACCAGTAGAAGAAAAAGGTGGTTTAACAAGAAAATTAATGACCCCTCCTTGAAGGAGGATTTTCTCCAAGGGGAGCAACAACTTGTGAAGGAAGGAAGGGAGATTGACAGGTTGTCACTTCCCCAGCCATGGGATGATGTCATCCTTTAACTCATCAAGTATATCACCTATGAGGGAAGGGAAAAAATCATATTCAATTACCATTTTCCACGCTAAACCACCTTCGACATCGATATCTGATAAATCTTCCCTACTTTTTGCTGGAAAATATCAGGCATATGGCCGTAAAAATAGATGCTCATTTGGAGACATGCGTCACAAACCATGGCCTCATCAAGCTAATTGCATTGGACACCCTAAGTCACCAAGGTAGGAGATGAGAGGAATTCATGAGAAACAAGGCTAGAACCACCCATAGGAAACAAACTGGGATGTCTGAGGAAGCTCCAGCGTTAACCAAGGAGCAGCCCTAGCCTTCGAAAGTAAGGGTTGGAAAGAGGCCAGTTGACAAGCCAATTGGTGATAAGCGGTCAAGATAGAGAATAAGGGTTAGTGGGCACCCAGAGTACCCATCCATGTCTAAGAAGAACAAGGAGGTAGTAGAACAGAAGGATGAAGAGCAGGGTTGGCTGAAGGAATCTTCCCCACTAGGTAAGAACGAGACTCAATCCTTGTTGTTCAAAATTGAAAATTTAGGAAAGAGAATGAAAAGCTAAGGAAGCAGTTAGCATAGGAGAAGGTAGAGGCAAGGGCCCCAGGGTTAGACACTTTCACTAAGGCTGTAGACAGGGCTAGGAAGGGAAATTTTCCGGGTGCTGTGTGTACAACTTGTGCTAAGAAGCTAGTGGAAGTGGGTTATAGAGTCTGTGCAGTGGACACCTTCTCGAGGGAAATAAAAAATGAATCATGGGAAGATGATGCATAAAAAACCATTGAAGACGTTGTTGTTACACAACAACCAGCATCTGAGATGGAGCAATCCATAGAAAGTAATTTGGTAGTTAATACACATGAACCCTTGGTTAACATTGTTGTTACACAAGAACTAGCAGTGGAGACAAAATCCAACCAAGGTAAAGAAGAAGAAGCTGATATCCATGAACCTGTGGTGGACACTACTATTACACAAGAACCAATAGTGGAAATAGAAGCTTACCAAGGGAAAAATGATACACAAAAACCTGTGGTTGACACTGTTGTTACACAAGAACCAGCAGTGGAAGTCAAAGCTGATCAAGGAGAGAAAGAAACTGTTACACAAAAATCCATTGATGACAATGTTGTTACACAAGAACCAGTAGCCGAAATGGAGTAGTTTCACCCTCGCGAGGCTATTACACCCTCGATTGTTAGTGTATATGGGAGAACACCAGGTCTTGATGAGGGATGGTGTTCTAAAAAAATGTTGTTGATATCAAAGTTATAGAAATGGAAGCAATAGGCGCTCTCTCTACAAGAGGGAATGATCTTGCTCAAGGCACACAAAAGGATGATGGATTCACTCAGGGAGAAATGGTTAAAGGAAGAATGGGAGAGAGAATGGGAAGTGCGGAGACATAAGGAAGCCAGGCAGAAAAAGGATGAACAACTGTAGTTGTTACAACGGTAGGTTCTAGATCCGACAAATGACAAGACAAAGCTTTGTGAGCTTGCCTTGAACCTACTAGGATGCAGGTGGCCTTCCCTATCGTATCCAATGTTCCTCTGGGAACTCTATTATTTATTTAAGTTAAAAGAAATATTTGAGAACATGAATTATTTGGGTTCTTCGACCCATACGTTTCTTGAAAATTATCGTACTTGTGATTTTGATGAACAAATATTACCTTTTGAGCTATTTTTACATAATATAATGTGTGAGTATGTCAGCACAAAGATGGTAGCAAGTGTTTTCTCCTACATGGTATTTACAATTGTGGGACTTCCTTTCATTTATGAGAAACCAAATCGAATCGCATCTTTCCATGAAATCAGCCGAGACTAATGAAGAGAGTGAAGTATTATGGGTTAGTGCGAATCAAGAATGGTTTATGAACTGAGATGTGAGTTTAAGTTGCTCCTAAGTACCCCGGAGGTCAAGGAATAATTAGCCACCTATAGGAAGAGGATTGTGAGGATTTTCCTCAATTTGCATGCACAAATGAAAAGTCGAGCACTAGTAGGGTTCCCTAAGTGCATCGAGGCCTGTAGGGCTGAGTTGCAAGAAGGAGATCCTTTTGAGTACAAAAATTTCGTGGTTGTTGTTACACGGGTACCTGAATATGCTCAGGTAGTGCAGACATTGGGAGCATTCTGGAGTAGAATTAGATTTAAATTTCCTTTGATTTGGTTACCAGTAGAAGAATATCAATTAGACTACCACCTGTGCGACTATGAAGAAGAATCCTTGCTGCGATAGTTGATGGCTACTGAGGGGTATAGGGCTCCTGATGAAGACACTACTGGTGCTATAATTTCACAGACTTGCATCAAGGGTATAGTAGGAGAAGCTGAGGTTCTGCATGGGGACATGGAATTGCTTTAGTTGGGGGGGGATGTTGGGTGTCGCTTTTATACCTATTTCCTACACTTTCTTTCCCCAATTTTGTTCCTCTTTTCCTACAGGCCCATGAAACTTCACATGTTAATCACCCTTTTTGTCATTTATATAGCCTATTTCACTGTCATGTTATTTTCCATGTTTTTCTAGATATAATGATACAATATTTCTTTTTGTGGCTAGCCGAGGTAAGCATTGGAGAAGTATTTTGGACCCTCTTCTCCTTTTTAGGTGTTATTGGTGGGGACGAGGTTATGGAGCGAACAGGCCGCACTGATCCGTTTGAGAGTAGGGTAGAGTAGATTGATGTTACACCCTGTATGCTATTACAAGTTGTTGTTACACATTGTATGTTGTTATAGACTGTTGTCACACCGTGTGATGATACAAATGACCACTGTTACACCAAGGATGTTATTACCCAGTGATTGTTGTTACATCCCGAACCGTCATTTGACCACAGGATGTTGTTGCACTATAGTGGAAAATTCATGGGTACTATTCCACACAACAACTGTTGGGGGTTATGAATTGTTATTTAGAAGCAACAGATCCAAGCGGTTGAAATCTTAACCAATGTATCTAAGAAGCATTTGTATTTAGAAATAGGTTATAACTACTTCTATTTTATAATCAACATGAGAATCATAAGATTCTCATGACTGACCTATTTCTTGATTTTGGGTATGTAATAACTATAAAAGAAACTCAATTTCTCCTGTATGGGGACGACAGATAGAAAAAAAATGTTACTCTGATCTTGTAACTTTTAATTATTTTAATATTGAAGTCACTACGGTGATGTTATTACTTCTCCTAATCTGGTTATTTAACTAATATCGTGTGAGAATGTTGCAACTCCTTGGGCTACCAACTTTACTTTATCAACCTGGGGTTTGTACAAACTTGGAGTTGACAGTGCTGTATACTCAAGTAAATGTGTTGGATATGCTCTTTGTCACTGCTAAGCTAGTGATAGACCACTAATATTTTTCAAACCAGACTTCTATGGATTTAGAAGAAGCTTGATTACCAATGAGGAAAAGAGAAATCTACACTAAGAGAAAGCTTGTCTATTGCAGTAAGGAAAAATACTGAAATCAAATGCTTAAACACACCATTTTCTAACTAACTTCTAAGAGGCTTTGATTCAAAAGAATGCTAAGTTAACATGTATGCAATCCTACTATCCTAGGCATGCAAATTGAAACATCAAACATTCTACTTCCATGCATGTAAATGAATGAAATAACTCTACTTTTCTTTTTGTCCTTTTTTTTTGTGTGAAAGTGTGAAAGCTAACTTCTTTTGGTGATGTGGCAGGTGGCTTAAGGATGATGGTGAATGGTTAGAAGGCTTGGGAGACAAGAAGGGGTCCTTTTCTAGCTTCCTAGAGGATTTTTTATCAATTCGGCCTCAAAATAGGCAACTATAGGTCAACCTACAGGATGTCCTAATGCGTTCTACAGGATGCCCTGAAAACCTATAGGATCCCCTGTGTTCCTACATGATACAGCTGAGAGCAAAAGGAGGGATGTTGAAGGTGATGGAAGGCTTAGGGTAGGTAGGTAGATGGATGGAATGAGGCAAGAGAGTGCCTAGGACCACTTCAGAACTCAAACCAGAGTTGGGAGATGGCTAGATCTGCTCAACAAGCTTGGAGGGGTATTCTTGTGAAATGATGAAATTGGTGAGGGATTTAGTGAGAGAAGGTGGTAACCATGGATGGATGAAGTTGGGATGAGGTTGATGATCATGAAATCTCTATGTACTTCTGAAAATATTGCACAGCATCAACCATTGATATTTATCCATAAATCATGTAAACAAGAAGGATTTCAATTAACTAAGGAAAACAAAATCTCATGAGCTAGCTGCCTACTTCATGCATGAGGAAAAGTTGCAGAATAAGATGAAACCTTAATGAGATCTGAAGTAAAATTGAAGATAGAAGAACTGATAACTAAATCGTATTCTTGCAAACTAATCAAATGATGGCCTAAGTACATAAAACCCTAAATTCCACGAGAAAGTAGAATTCTGTCTTTTTGGGTCTGCATAAGAGTTCTTTCCTCAAACCATGATCCCTAAAGGAATGAGTGAAGCCAAAACCACCTACTGACAAATTTTTGATGTTTCTTTATCTCTTCTAAGCTACTACTGAAGTAAACCACGAATGGAAGAAATCTAATCAAATCTACAACTACTTGCAATGAAATAATTTTAAAGACAATTCAACTATGAAATCAACTAAACATACAAATACAAGAATAGGAGCCTTTGCTGCTAGGGTTGGGCCCTAACCCAAGAGCTTTAGCTCTCTGAGTCAACTCAGTGCTAGATCAAGGAAATTCTCATTCTCACTATCAAATCAGAAAATTACATAACAATGTCTTCCACAAGTCTTGAACTTGAAAATGACTAGTGTTTTTACAACAAAAATTGGAATCCTAATGAGGCTCTAGGCCTCTTTATTTATACAACTGAAGTATCCAACAAATTCCTTAAATTTAGGGAGGCTAGACTCCCAAACTTGAGATAAACTAGCTCTTTAACTATCACTTGCTCGGTTGCCTTTTGATCTCCATGACTTCGCTGCTTATACTCCGAGCTAGTATGATTGATGGAGGAATATTCAAATGATTGAGGAGTAAATGAGGAGGATCTACCTCCTACAATCTCTCCTTCTCGTCTCATTCAAGTTTCAGCCCTTAATTAGCCAAAATTTCCATGATTTTCTCTCAAAAACCTGTAATCAATGCACATTAGTCCACTAGGCATAATATCTCACTTTGACTCATCTCATTAAACAAAATACAATCAAAATTTGTAATAAATTGTGAGAGGAGTTGATTTGAATAAGCTAGGAGGTGTATTAAGGTCCATATAGTTACCCAATGATGAGGCTCATCATCACCCCCCTACTGAAATTGTTGCTCATCCTCTGAGCAACTCAATTTATATCCATGTCTTTCATTGCTCTAGTGGCCTCCTTGACATCCCATGCTTCTATTGTAGTTTCCTCTTCCTATGCATAAAATCTTGCCTTCCTTTCTATCTCCTCCCATTGCTTTCTTTCTTCTTCTTCCTTCCTTCCTTCCAACATTCATAAGAGCAGTGGTGGACCGAGTCTCAAGCCAATACAATTGACTTTGAGTCTTTGGAGAGCTTGCTTGTACATGGTTGTCTTGTTTAGTGCTTCTCTCATTCTTTGAGGAGAACTGTACTCTCTGATTTTCAAACTGTATGGAAAGGTGTTCCATCTCCTTTGGCAATTTTGCATGTTTTCATCCCATAATAGCCTGAACATATCCTCAAAGTGTGTGATTGCTTGCTCTTGGGCAATAGGGTACCTAGGTGCAAGTTGAGGGTCATTTGCAATCAAGTTATGGGTGTTGATGACAACCATTGGATTTGACTGCTCAACTCTTATCATGAGAGGTTATGTTTCTTCCCTTGCCATTATTTTCTTCATTTCTGTAGCCCTTGCTTCCTCATGGTTCATCCATGATGTTAAAGCCATCAACTGTAAGTCCCCTTGTTTTGAATTAGGGTCCCACACATTCAGAACTATCAAGGCTAAGTTATGTAGGTATAAATCAGACATTTTAGCCCTATCCTCCAATGTGCTTTGATCACAAAGATCAATGAATTGTCTATAATCCTAGAATGACATAGTGCCTCTTCGTGCTAAAGTCTTGATTTGGAACTGCAACAATTGTTCCTTAAGGTACAATGCATAGGACTTAGCTGGCATCCTGCACTGGATGGCCTCTTAGGATAGACTAGCTATGGATGCTAATTGATTCTCTCTCTCTTGTAGTTGTCCTCTTAACCATACATTTTCTGCCTCCAACTGAGCTTTCATCATTGCCTCTCTATCCCTCAGGCTGCTCAGTTCTCTACCCATCTCCTTAACTTTTTCCTCCATGTGACCTATGTCCTCCACTCCCTTGGATCTGGCAATTAGCATCCATCTATGTGTTCTTGCCCTTTATTTCTCAAGCTCAAAGAATAATGGGATGGAAAATTTCTATGGAATGACCCTACTTCCTTCAATAAATCTATAGTAGGAGTTAAGGTTAGGTTGAGGACTAGGTTCCCTTAGCTCTAGATCCTCCTTCTTTCTTTCTTGCTGCATACTCCCTTCTTTGTCCAATTTCTAAGTTTCCTATAGGTTTAGTAGAGTTTCTTGTAGGATTTCCTCTGCTTCCTGTAGGTCCTTCTGTGTATCCTGTAGGAGGAATTTAACTTTGGATGAGGCAGATCTAGTGACAGACCTCCTAACATAAGTAATAAGAGACTTGGGGGAGTCTTGTCCTCATGGTCCTTCTCCTTGAGTTTTCATAAGAGGAGCTAACTTTTCCTGCTATTTTGGTGAGTCTTCAGTGAAAATAGGAACCTTGGTGGGATTTTGAGGTTTTCCTTGCCTTATTATTGTACCTTTTCCTATCCTAAAGTACAATGGAGTTTGTCTCTGTCTCTTCCCTTTTTGTTTTATAGGGGTACTAAGGGCTGCGAGGGTAGTTGCTGCCTCTTTCTTAGTGGGTTCTGAAGATACCTTGGGAGAATCCTCCCCTTCTTTGCCTTGCATTGTAGACATATTCTCTTCCTTGTCTTCTATCTCCCCTTTTCCATTCTCCTTCTCATCCTTTTCTTTCTCCTCTTCTTCTCCCTCTAGTTCCTCACTTTGTTCATCAATTTCCTCATTTGCATCTTCTTTTGTCTCTTCACCACTTTCCTTCTCCTTTTCTTCCTCTTCTTCCTCCTCTATTTCCTCTTCATCCCTCTATGTTTCTTCTTCCTTCTTTTCAGTTTCTTCTTCATCCCTTTCACTGGTAGTGGGGCTCTTGTCATATTCAAGGGCTTTTATATCTTCCTCTATCTGCATGTCTCTGAAAGTTGCCCATGTGATAGGGATTCTGAGGTTTTGGAGGACATCTTCTATGATAAGTCTAATTAACCCATGATGGGCTAGTTTTTGATGGTTTCCTTCCTACACCTTAATGCTCATATCTATCACTGCTTGAAGAAGGAAGTAGGGTATGCTAAGTCCATTTTGAGGAGGCGTGTCTGCTCCAAACTTCAACTCTTGGAGAAACCTAAAATGGTATCCATATACCACACTATACCTACCTTCACATGATATATATTTTATAAGGTGGTAGCTAATTTCATTCTAAGGATATGGTAGGCTTGCTCTTCTGACTCCATTTTTGTCTTCCATGCCCTCCTCTCCTTCTAAAATGAATTTATTCTTTGCAATTTGGCTATTTCCCTTATCCTCCTTTCTCCAAGGAATCCTTAAATGAAGGGTGGTGATTCTGCCTATGATTTCAGGGGTGAGTTCTATAGAGAGGCCTTTCACCACAATAGTGGCATTGGGTCCTATTCAGTGGAATGAGGGAGAGAGCAAAATCTTTGGCTACTTCATCATCATACCCCCTCAATTTCTCAAAGAAACCCATCCAATTGTGCCTTGTGAATATCTCTAGCACAGGAGGGTGTTGATGAATCCTCACTATGTTGATGGGTTCCCTCTTATTAAATTCCCTTGTCATTGTTCTAATGGATGGAGGGTTGTATATGTCTGATACCAAATTTAATGGCTGAGGAATTTTAAATGAAAATTATGTGTATAAAATTCCCCTAGACTACAATATTTTTCAATAAACTAGAAGGCTTTCCTATATTCCTTTCACTTGGAAAATGTGGGAAAGTATAGAGCCTACCTCCTTATCACTACTTGATGAAGCCAACCTCTATTTTTCCCTTTTAAAACTGCTCACTGCCAATCCTATAGGTGCTGTTGTGTATCCTGTAGGATCTCCAGTAGGATCCTATAGGATTTCCTGTAGGTGCTCCTGCGTAGGAAAAAAATGAATTCTGCCTTTCTTGTAGACTGCTTGAGGGCTGAGAGAAACTTTTCTAGTGTGTATCCTTGAGAATGTGAATGCGTCTATGCATGGGGATCATCATTTATTTCCTCATATGGGTGATTTGAGTGGGGTGGTGTGCTGACAACCAGGTTATGAATATCTATTTTTGGATCGTTGGTCCCACTACCACACCATCATTCTCCTTACCTCGTAATCAACTCCCAATTTGGGCATCCATATCTTAACCACTTTTGACCTCATCTCTCTTTTTCCTTGACTTGACTGCTGCCACGTGTGTAAGGACTAACTGTCTTCTCCTCGTTGACTGAGCGAAGGTGGCCAAGTTAACTGGCCAAATTTTTCTTATAAAACCAACTCTTTCACAACTTTTACATGTTTTATCGTATTATGCTAACGAGAGAGTGGAAGCAAGATACATACCTGTGGTAATGATGCCTTGATGCTGTTTGTTGAAGAGTGAAGTCCTTGATGTGTATTTTCTGCAGGTGCTTTTCCCTTTTTTTTATTGTCCTCTGATGCTTTTCTTTGATGTGAAAGTACTTAGATGGTGATGTTGATGATCCTGATGTTGTTGCTAAGCTCTGGAGGAGCTTCTTTGACCTCTGGATCTCATGCTTGAAGCTGACTACAATCTGTGATTTTTTGTTTTATGGGATAGGCTACTATAGGATTTCCTACAAGATGTCTTGTAACTGCCTCTCCCTTAAAAATTTTTAATCATTTTTTACTTCTAGAGCATGAGGATGGTTGGCATGGGCGGAGAAGGGGTATAGGGATTTGTGAATGAGGAAAATAGCCTTCAAGTGTTTTCCACTTGTTCTCTGTCTTCATCCTCTTTTCTCTGTTTTTTTATTTGAAAATTTTAAAAAAAAATTAAACTGATTTTATTAGATGAATGTAGGGATAATCATAGTGGAAAGAGGAATGGTGATGAGATGGTGAAGTAGAAATTTATTTTTCTTAACATGAGAAGTTCATCCCCTTGCTCTAGGGTTACCTTCTTTGGGATTCCCAAGCCATTGTAATTCCTACAGGATCATCCTATAGGTTTTCAGGGAATCCTATAGGTTTACAGGGAATCCTGTAGAAAACACAGAACCCCTGCAAACTGAGCTAAATAAGTAAGAAAAATGAAGGGAATGATGGAATGATGAATGATGTGGAATGGAGAAATGAAAACATAAATGTATAGGTCCTTTTTGATGCTTTCTTGTTGCTCTGATCCTCCTCCTACTGACCTGTAAACAATATTTCAGAGTTTTTTTCTCTTTTTTATTTTTTTGTTTTTTTTGTTTTTTATTTTTATTTTCTTTTTGAATGCAACTAGTCTGCCTCCAAGAGGTTTTCATCCTAGCAGCTTGCCCTGGCACCTCAAAAGATGTTTCACCCAGAGATACTTTTATTTCTCATTTTTTTTTTTGACACCATTGGGCTGCCTCAAGAGGTTTTCAACCCAATAGTGGGACTCAGGTGCCTCATGGAGGTTTTCACCTGAGTCTCCTTATTTTTTTCTCTTTTTTCTTTTTTAGTGAATTGATGAGGTAGAAGCTGAGACTTGCTCCACCACCATCATTGTCTTGTTGATGCCATCAACGAACTCTTACTTTGATAATTGATTCTTGTAAACCTTCAATCTGTTCCCATTAACAGGTAAAGGAATAACCTCTGCATCAATGGTTCTAATCTACGCTGAACCATTATCATGACATTTCTCTATGACATAAGGTCCTAATCATAGAGTCCTTAACTTGCCCTTAAAATCTTTGTATCTGGAATCATATAACAAATCCCAATCACCTTCTTGAAATTGCTTGTCCTTGATGTTCTTGTCATGCCAGATCTTCCTCTGAATTTGAGTCACCTACGTGTGTAGAAGGGCCTGCATTCTAAACTCATCTAACCCATTCAGCTAGAGAAATATCTCTTTTTGTGCACGGCTGAGATCTAGATCTAGTTGGGCTACCATCCTCAATGTATTGTACTCAAATTCAATGGACAGTAGGGCTTCTTCCCATAGACCAACTCATAGGGTTTGAATCCAGTGGTAGTCTTCCAAGTGGTATTGTAGGCCCACGTGGTCTCAACTAATCTATTTTCCCAATATTTTTTGCTGTTGCTAACCACTTTGGTCAGAATACCCTCTAGCGCTCTGTTGGTCACCTCCACTTTCCCATTAGCTTGTGGGTGTTAAAGAGTGGATGTTCTATGCTTGATCTTGTGTTGGCTTAACAAGTCTTCAATCGTGTTGGATGTAAACTGGCTACCTTGATTAGTGACCAGTTGTCTAGGGTACCCAAACTTGTAAAATACATTTTACCTTAAGAACTCAACCACCTTCTCGTCTATTTCTACCTTGATTTCCTTGGTTTCAGCCCACTTGGTCAAATAGTCAGTGCACACAATGATGTACTACTTTTTCTTGGATGGAGGGTAAATAGGTACAATGAAATTCATGCCCCACTTGTCAAATCGATTGAAAGTCACTTGAGGTTGTAGAGGCATTTCATCCCTTGGAGTAGTCTTTCCTATCCTTTGGCATCGATCACACTGACTAGTATACCTTCTCACATCCTGATGAAGAGTGGGCCAATAATAACTAGCTTGTAACACCTTGAATGTTGTCCTCTTGGCTGCAAAGTGACCTCCACAAGGCCCATCATGACAGTTCAAAAGGATGTCAAAGACTTCCTCCTCCCTGATACATCTTCTCAGAATTTGATCTAGTTTGAAGAGGTTTCCCCCAATCCAAGTGAATGGGGTGCTCTTCCTCACAATTTTTCTTTTCTCCTTGGAGGACAAATTCAGTGGGAACTGTGCAGACACCAAATAGTTTTCTATGTCAGCAAACCATGGAGAAAGAATTGAAATGGCGAATAAGTGTTCATCTAGTAACTGATCATCAACCATTCCTTCCTCCCCTACAAGAAAAGTTAACCTGGACAAAAAATCTGCCACAACATTTTGTTTGCTAGGCCTATTAGTAATAGTTAGATTAAACTGCTATAATAAAAGTAACCATCTAATAATCGGGCATTCACATCAGGTTTATTCATGAAATATTTAATTGCAACATGGTCAGTATGTACAAATGTTTGGTAACCTGTAATGTAATGCCCAAATTTATTCAATGAATGTACAACAACTAGGAGCTCCTTTTCGGTCACTTTGTAGTTCAGTTCGGCCTTTGACAGATTCTTACTGATAAAGTAAATGGCATAAGGCAATTTGTCATCTATCTAGCCTAGAGCTTCTCCTATGGCTTTATGTGAGGCATCAACATGTATATGAAAAGGAAGGGCCCAACTTGGGCCTTGGAGAATAGGTGTAGTGGTCAATCTGTCCTTCAGGGTGTCCAGGGCCTCTTGACAACTTTTTAACCATGCAAATTCAGAGTCTTTGGTTAACAACCCAAATAAAGGAGAAGCTAACTTTCTTAAGTTTTTTATAAACCTCCGATAAGACCCAGCTAAACCTAGAAAACTTCTGATATCTCTCTGTTTTTGCGAAGGTGGGACCCTTTGGACATCTCTCTGTTTGGGTCCACCTGCAGTCCTTGCTGAGATTGAATGACCTAGAATAGTCCCTGCAGTCATCAAGAACTCACATTTTTTGGGAATAAGGGATAGGTTCATTTCAATGCATTTTTTCAACACCTTACCTAGGTTGGACAGAGCCTCCTGGAAATCACACCCATAAGTGTAAAATCATCCATATAAATTTCTACTGCATCATGGACTATCTCGGCAAAGATACTCAGGACTACTCTCTAGAAAGTAGCAGGGGCATTGCATAGGCCAAAAGGAAGGACCCTATAGGTGAAAGTACCCCAAGGAAAAGTGAAGGTGGTTTTATCCTGGTCTTTCGGGATGATCTGGATTTGATTGTACCCACTGAACCTATCTAGGAAAGAGAAAAACCTTTTTGCTACTAGGCCATCTTGCACTTGGTCAATGAAAGGCAAAGGGAAATGGTCCTTCTTTGTTTAACTCTCTGTAATTGGAAAAAGTCCTCCACTTCCCATTTTTATTTGGAACCAACACCAAAGGAGAGACCCACTCACTATTTAAGATAGGGTAAATGAGTCTTGCATCTAGCAGCTTTTGCAGTTCTTCTTTGACTATATCCTTGAGAGCTGGATTCATTCTCCTTTGGGTTTTCAGACTGGGTTGCAACCTTCTTTGATATAAGTGTGGTGAATACACACCGAGGGGTGCACTCCCTTAATTTCCTTGTAACTCCAAGCAAAGGCATCCATACATTTCTTTAGCATGTTGCACAACTTTTCTTCTTGGTGTATAGAAAGAGATGGGTTGATTTTCAAAGTTCTCTCAGGGTCGAATTCCATGGTTTTGACACGGGTAGGGTTTGAATCAGCTAAGCATAGATCAATATGAGGGTTTTTATGGGTTTCCTTTACTACTTCCTCTCAGGACAAGGTGATGGGAGTTGGATTTTGGAGTACGTGTTCAATTAAATCATCTTCATCCGATTTTCCTCCTCCCATGGTTGTTTCTAAGGTATAGAATTGGGTTGATTAAAGTTCATCTTCTTCCTCCTCTTCCCGCCATAAATGTAAGTCATGTTCTAGAGACAGCTAAGCATGAGGGTACAAGACTAACTGCTTGGATATATGCCCATTTTTTGAAGTCATATTTCCAACCCTTAGCTAATGTAGGCATCGATAGTGGCTAACCAAAGCCTCCTAAGGATGATAGGGTAACTAGTAAGGTTGGCCTTAGGCTAGACACCTAGGAAATCTATAGGGTCCTCCCAAGAGTCAATGGAAACCATCACATCCTCCACGATCCCAACAAGGGTCACTGTGGAATGGTCTACAAGTTGCAAGATGGTTATGGTCTTTCTCAATGAAACCTGGAGATTGAGTTTGAGCATGGTGCCCTTAGTCATCACATTAATGGCAGCCCCAATATTAATCAAAGTATGTGGGACAATGGTGCCATTGATGTGCACATCTACTATAAGGCTTCTAGGGTCCAAATACTTCAGAGAAGTTACCTACCCTAGCATTAAGTCGGACAGTTGTCCAATGACATTAATGGTATGGGTGTCTCTTTTTTGCCTCCCTGGATGTTTGAAGCACTTATCCTTAATCAACTTGTTGTAAATAGGTACATCCTTTATGGCTTGGAGAATTGGAATTTTAACACATATTTTTTTCAATTCTCCCAGAAGTTCATTCTCTTCCGGGTTAGGCTAGACTAAATGGGTTAATATCTCAGGAAAGGGTGGTGGATTTACTCTAGGAATGCTTTCCTCTCTTTCTTCCCCACTCTTCCTAGGTGGAGGTGGAGGTTGGTTGTCTGGGAGTACTCTCCCAGATCTCAGGTTGATTTCCTGAATCTCCACAACATATGCAGGATAAGATGTCTCTCCACTATATACTTTCTCTTCCTGTCTATTGTTCAGGTTTAAATTTCATTGGGAAGGCATCTGGCATTGTTTAGGAGGAGCAACGTGTAAAAGTTGTGGTTGAGTAGGTGGTGAAGGAAATAATGCTGGAGCATTGTATGGGGGGATCCACCCCCGAGGCGGTACATTCCACTAAGGTTGTGGCGGAGCATATGGCTGAAATGATTGGCTGTCCAGTTGGGAATGGTGCTGAGGTGCAAAGGACCAAGGAGGAGGCATAGACAAGGAACGATGAGTAGGGGGCTTCCAAGAGGGAACATATGTGGTTTGGTTAGGGTTGTAATAGGCATGGGATGACCCTTGCATGCCCTGCTAGTATGGCCGAGGCCCATGAGGTCTCCTTTGATTTATGTAGTAGAGCTATTAAGTCACCCCTTGAGTCCCTTGATACACAACTTTTAGTCCAGGTAGAGAAGGGCAGTTTTCTATGGAGTGGCTTTCTTCACAGATTGAGTAGACTTCAATCAAGTTTAATGGACATTCATTCCTCAAGTTCCTCCTCATGCATCTAAGGTAGAAAATGGCTAAGGCTCTCTCTGCTTCCTCATATTTTCTCTTAATGTTCATAGTGTCCATTTGTAGGGCAAGGGCTTGCAACATTTCACTCTTGAAATCTTCTAGCATGTTTCCAATTTCACCTTTGATGGATGTATTAGAAGATGATGGACTTACCATAGGTTGACTACCCCTACCCTTTTTCCTAGCTTCCCCAGAATAGTTCCTAAAGACAACCTTGATATATTCATAGGGTAGCTGGTAGATATCCCCTCCTGCTAATAGGTTTAGGGTATTTAGAAGATATTCCCTTACCTCTCTAATCAGGACTAGCTTCAGTGATTCAGGATCAAGTGTGCACCTGGCCCTTTTGTAGCTAAGTTGGAATATTTCTTCATAATCTTCTAGGGATTCATCATGCCCTAAGGCCATCCTAAAAATTTATTCTTTAGTGTCTTTTGACCTACAGTAGTCTTGATAATTGTTGTTGAACGCTTACTGCATCTGAGCCCAAGTTGTGATGTTATCCCCACGTAAACCCATGAACTAGCACAAAGCTACATCCTTGAGAGTGGTTGGGAATAGTTTCAACTTCTTCTCATGATTGGTGTAATCATAGGTTCTGCATATGACAACAAACTCAAACAAGAAAGTGTTTGGATCTTCTGAGGTTAGGCCATGGAAATGAGGAAGGGCAAAGGGGCTTATATTCTTCATCTTATTATCCCCATTAGTTTCTTTGATGGAAAGGCACCCTCAACTCTTTCTATTTTTCCTCTGTCATTTCTATTTTCAGCCATTGGGTCCATTGGAATAGGTTCTTCTTCTTCTTCTCCCCCCGTAGGCTCTTCAAATATATCTAGTTGTTCACCTAAGGGTTCCTCTAATTCACAATCACCGAAGAAGAGGTAAGGTTGCCTATTTGAATCAGTGGGGGTATTTGGCAGAAATTTTCCTAAGTTATCCCTATTCCTACAAGGCATGAAAGAGGTGTTTTTGTTTTGTTTTGTGTTTTTTCAAGCTTTGAAAATAATTTCAGAATTGAAATCACACATTGAATGACAACTAATTGCTTGAATGAAATCTCACTTGCAGAATGGAAAAGAAAGAAAGCTAAATTACGTTTGTAGAAATGAAGCTAATGGTAGAATTCCAAAGATAAGAAATGGAAGAAAGAAAGCAGTAACCACATATTACTCAAACACCTCCCCGGGAACGGTGCCAAAAAGTGATGAGCACCAATATTGCAGCAAGAATGCTACAACTCCCGGGGCTGCCAACTTTACTTTATTAACCCGGGGTTCATACAAACTTGGAGGTGACAGTGTTGTACACACAAGTAAATGTGATGGGTCTACTCTTTGTCATTGCTAAGCTGGAAATAGACCACTAAGGTTTTTCAAACTAGACTTCTATGGATTCAAAAGAAGCTTGATTTCCAATGAGGAAAAGAGAAATCTACACTAAGAGAAAGCTTGTCTACTGCAGTAAGGAAAAAGACTGAAATCAAATGTTTAAACACACCATTTTCTAACTAACTGCTAAGAGGCTTTGCTTCAAAATAATGTTAAGTTAACATGTATGCAATCCTACTGTCCTAGGCATGAAAATTGAAACATCAAACATTCTATTGTTGTGCATGTAAATGATTGAAATAACTCTGTTTTTATTTTTGTCCTTTTTTTGTGTCAAAGTGTGAAATCTAACTTCTTTTGGTGATGTGGCAGTGTTGAGTTCCAAAACTGCCTCTTTTTTAAGCAATTTCTTCGTCCATCTTCCTTTTTTTCCCATGCCAATGCATCCTAAACCATCAAAAGCCATTGCATGTTTCTTTTAGGAGTGCATTTCAGCGATTTTCAAATTATATTATTATGTGTGTTATTTGGATAGGGTTTTGTTCTTCAGCGATGGAATGTAGCCACATTCTACAACTAACTGGCCATTCCGCAGCCATCTTCATACTTTTGTAGGTTACAAGTGTCGAGAAGAGAAACGAGCCACATGGGTAAATGAGGAAATGTCAGTACATGGATGGAGTCCTACCCGTTTGATCAAATTTGAGGAGAAAGACTCCAGTCAAAGGGGAGCCAACGGAGAAGTCTTATAGCAACTAGAACTCTGTTTTGCATGTAAATGTGTTTGAGGCATGTTCTTGAAGCTGAGGATGTCATTTTCCACCCGCATAACCATATCAAACATCCATATTTAGAGATTTATTGTTTATCCTAACCAGAGACTAAATTCCTGGATGCGCCACTTGTTCACGTGTCTGTTGTAGAAGACTTTTCTCTTGAAATAGTTGTGAATTTTTCCTATAAAGCTCAGTGTTTGGAACACAAAACTAGTTAGTTTTTGATGGTGATAAAGTAGTGCAATTTCCGTTTGTAAGCAAGAGAAATACAGTCCTCTGTTTTTAATATACAAAAACTTTGTTTTCTTATATGGCTACCTGAGCATGTAGAGTGATTTTACGTTGCTAGTCCAAGGGCGTGCAGAGAGCCCCTGCGTGGTCAAGGTTCCTTTTTGTTTTTGTATATTTATATTTGTTGTTTTCTTTCATTCAGCTGTACATTTATCATGTTTTCATTTATGTCCATAATCATTCTACTGTTGTATATATTGCAGCTTTTGTCACTTTTTTTTACTAAAAATCCATTCCAATATAATCGTATTTCTTTGGTTTCCTTTATGCTCAAGCTTCTTAATTGTAGTTTTGAAATTGTATCAAGTAGCATCTTTAGGCTCACTTTTTCTGTTGTTCTTTAGTTTTCAAGTTTAAGTTGTTTCATGCTTTTGCTTATTAGGATAGTCACTCATTACATAAATGTATGTTTCCACAGACTAAATGGTGAAATATGGAATTTATGAATGAGATTTATTGTTGTTCAGTACCTTTTCCTTCTTAGAGTAGTCACTCATGATATAAGCAAATATTTCTAGAGCCTTTCATTGATGATTGATCTTCAAATTAAATGGCGAAGTGTTGTGTTTATAAATGAGATTACTTGTTCATTAGTTTAGAATTAGATAGCTTGATGCCATTTTCTTTTCAATTTAAGCAACTCATGATTTAAAGAGATATTTCCAAAATCCCTTCTTTTATGGTTGAACCTAAGACTAAGTGGTGAAATGCCTTACTAATGACTAAGTTTTTCCTTGCACTTTTAATGTTTTTAGAATGGTGAAGAATGGAATCTCTCAATTGTTGCTATCATAAGGAGTCAATTCTCCCTAAATTATATGGCAGAGTGATAACAGTGCTTCATTTAGTTTTTCTTTCACAAATAGAATAATTGCAGTTTCAGTTTTGTTTCTTTCCTTTAGTTTAATTGCAGTAGTTCATTAAGACTTTAATTTTGCAAGTAGACTAGACAACAGAAGTAGTTTTGTTTTCAGTAGTTCATTTTCAGTTTGTTACAGATAGTTGTAATTCTCTTTTCTCACTTAAGTTTTGATTTTGTAATTAAGTAGATAGTAGTTTTAAGACTCTTTTCAAGCTTATATTTTGGGAATCATTACAATGGCAGGAAGATAAGATTTGTTCTTCACTCTCTTTTTTTTAAAACCTCACTTCCAAATTTGGCGTAAAAAGTACTTTTAGACTCTCACTTCATTTCTCTAGGTTCTTATCAACAATAGAACTTTAGGAATCAAGAGAACAAAACCCCAAAACAGACATAAACTTGAAAATAGTGAGGTAAGAAAGGGTTACTTAGCAAATATAGTGCACTACACTTCATTAGTTTACGACACCGGATTGATAATTTATGTAGCAATTTAGGACACTAAATTGACTAAAAATTTTGGCACCATTGCCAGGGAAGTGTAACTAGGTAGCCTTACTTCTTACATTCATAAAAAAATAAACCAAAAACAAAAAAACAAAAAAATGACATGCATAGAGAAAGAGATTCTAGGGGTAGATTTAGAGCTAGGGGCAGAAGTTTGATTTTCACAACTCCAACTACTCCACCAAGGATTAGAAAGGACACACCTCCATTTCAGACTCATACTCCCAGGCTTAGGATTCTTGGAGTTCAAGGGGTAGCAACTCAATTAGGATATTCTGCCACTTCATCAACTAAACTAGGTCTAGGAGAAGAAGACTTTTTCACCTCTATAGGGGAGCCTATTGTAGTTGAAGAAGTAGGAATACCTAGAGAAGAAGAAGAAGTAGAAACTCTCTGTCATCAGCCATTAATAGAAGAACCAAAAGATTCTGAGGAAACTATCATGGTAGAAGAAGAGCAAGATGGAGAATTTTCACTATTTGGAGGAGGGGGTAGAAGTAGAGGTAGAGGAAACAATGGAGGAGGTAGAGGAAATAGGGAAGGAGATAACTCATTTGGATTCCCTATAGTAGATGAGGATGCACATACAACAATGAAAAACATTTCACCATCTGTCCTCCCAAAATTTTATGGGTTGAGAAGTGATGATCCTTAAACATTTTTGTTTGAGTTTCAAGTCTTATGCCGAACTTATGACTATCTAGAAGACTCTCAAAAGCTCAAATTGTTCCCTTCAACACTAAAAGGGGCTACTCTGAAATGTTTATGGGATTAGTCACTCAAATCCATTAGGACTTGGAATGATATGAGGAAGCCATTTTTGGATAGATACTTGGATTACTGTATGCCTACCAACCATAAGGATGAGGTATTAAAAATGATGCAAAAGGAAGATGAAGACTTAGAGGATTTGCTTGAGAGGTTTAACTACAATTTGAAAAGAGTAAAAATGAACAATTTAGATGAAGAGACCTTGAAAGCTCTTTTGTTGAAGGCCATTAGAGATGAAGGGATAGATATCCTAAACATGATGGGGAAGGGAGAAATCTCTCAACTTCCATTGAATGATATAGCAAAACTATGTGTCCATCTCTCAAGAGGGAAATCTAAAACTGGGAAAGGACCAAGAGATCCTTCTCTTATTAGAGCAAACAAATCCACAACAGGATTTGTAAGTAGGCAAGAAATTGGAAATATGCTTGATGAATTCAAAACTGATAGTTTAGGGAGCCTTAGTGAGCAGTTAGACACCCTCAAAATCCAAAACAAGCAGAAAACAGAAGCTGATGCTTTAGCCATATTTTGTCCAAAATGCAGAAAGAAATATGCTATAAGGGAATGCCCTTTAGATGCAAAAATTGTAGAAACCTGTATGATTTGTTCAGAAAATCATGAGACCAAGGGTTGTCCTTCAATCCCAGGTCTTAAGGTTGTCATTCAAGAGGAAGTAGTCTCAAATTATGTAGAACCTCTTTGCTTTGTTGCAAGAAGACATTGGCCAATGAATTTTTAGCCCCCACCAAATTGGAATTCTTGGCAACAACCTTGGCCTCAACCTCAAAATCAATATCAATCTCAACCATGGGCACAAGGGGTACAAAATCCTTATGGGAGATTTGTCAATATTATCAATATCCTCCATCTTATCAGAGCTATCCTCCCCCACAAAATCCACAGCAAAATCAACAACCACAACTTCCAAATCAAATCCCTCACCTTTCATTTCCATTTCCGTAACAACCTCCACAACAAAGTCAAAATCCTCAAATCTTACTTCCATTTCAACAAAAGCCAAATCAACTATCAGCCTAACTATTGCCAAACCCCAATAATAAAATCCCTCAGAATGCTTACATAGTAGAAGGACAACAATTTCCTACTTACATGATTGTTCTTTGTTATGAAACTAGCTGACAAAAAGATAGAAAAGATTGTTGAATGTCTTAGAATTCAGCCTCTTCGAGGGGGCAACCTCCTTTACATTACAAAAATGAACAATTCTTGGATGATACAAATTAAATACCTCTTTTCTATATATAAGAGTCTAAGGGGTCATAATATGATCAGAGCCGGCATAACAATAATAATGTAAGGGCACAATAATAACAATATTGGGCTTCTATGGGGCACAATAGTAACAATATGGGGACTACATGGCTACAACAATATAATAAGGGGGTTGTACTAATAACAATAAGGGGTTCACTGTAGTATAAGGGCCTAACATGCCCTTTTCTCAAAAATGTTGTCCTCAATGCTTGAGTAGTTCTTGATGCTTCTGTATAAAATTCTTGTCTCCCATGTGGATCTTAGGTGGTAATTCTTCCACTTGATGAGATACTCTAAAATTGATCGATTTCGTAGCTGTCGGGTTCTTGTTTCTGTGACTGCTCCAGGTTCCAATATGATTTTTCCTTCCTCTTCAAGTTCTGGCAATATTGTTTGAATTGGGATCTTCTGTAACTTTTGAATGAGTGGCCATCCTTCTTCATCCTTCTTCCATTCATCCCTTGCTTCATTTATCCAATCTAGTTGGATAATAGAAATAACACAGAACAATTCTTCCACATCCTCATCCTTTCTGGAGAGTGCATCTGCAACAAAACTTTGCTTCCCTTTTCTATAGATGATGTCAAAGTCATAACACAACATATTTGTGACCCATTTTTTTTGTTCTTCTAAAGATAATAGTTGTTCTAAAAAGTATTCAAGACTATCATGATCCATTTTTACCTTGAAGTGTCTTCCCATTCGGTAAGGTCGCCATTTCTTAAGTGCGAGTAGTATTGCCAACATTTCCTTCTCATAAATAGCTTGCTTGAGATGTAGCAGTAAAAATACCCAAACACCTACATCAAAACATTTGTTGATCTACCTGTTGTTTCATTTGATTTTGCACCAAAGTGGCGTTATCCTTTAAAAGTTGGAGAACTTGTTGTTGATGCTCGATGTGATATTTCACTACTTGAACCTTTTTCTTCTTGATATGTCCTTATATCTTGAGAGTTTGAGGAGTGGTAATTTCTTCCAATGCTTTACAAGATATGGTCAGATTCATTTCTTGATGCTCGATGTGATCTTTCACTTCTTGAACATTTTTTTTCTTGATATGTCCTTCTTTCTAGTTAGTTTGAGGAGTGGTAGTTCCAGCCAATGCATTACAAGATATGGTTGGATTCATTTTTTCTTTCTTGATGTGATATTTCACTTCTTGAACCTCTTTCTTCTTGATATGTCCTTCTATCTTGAGAGTTTGAGGAGTGGTAATTCTTGCTAATGCTTTACAGAATATGGTTAGATTCATTTCTTCTTTCTCTAGGGTTGGATCCTGGTGTATATCCTCTTCTTTTGATGTTTCTTGATCCTTCTCTTCCTCCTCTTCTGTTGGGTTGTGTTATATTCTTTCCACGTATTAACAGGGGGTTTAAAAGGAACCTGTAACCCCACTTTATGGGGTTTGGGGTAGCGCCCCAGAAAATTTTGGTTTTGGACCCTATGTTAGGTTGGGTGGACCCACCTATGGTTCTGTGCATGATTTTCGTACACGTTTTTTGGACGCGATGGTTTTCGGTCCATGGTATTGGACGCGATGGTTTTTGGTCCATGGTATTGGACACGATGGTTTTAGGTCCATGGCATTGGATGCTTCGGCATGTATAAATATGTATTGTAACATTGAAAGGAACATAATGAAAAATCAAGCTAGTAGTCCCGGTTTTGGGATCCAGGTGAAAATCTCTGTGTATATGTGTTTTATGTGTTATGATATCGCATTGTTTATTTTCTATGTTTTAGAATTCGTATACATGTAATTTTTGTATGGGGTTAAAACCTACATTTGGTATCAGAGTTGTTTTGGCTTCAAGGGGATGCCTTTGTTGTTGAGCGGTTTTGTTCAGGCCTGTGGTAGACCCTGTTCAATGGGAGATCTGTGAGATCGATTCTGGTGGTGAAAGAAGATGTCGAGTAGTGGAAAGATAGAGATCGAGAAATTTAATGGTCATAGTTTTGAGTTGTGGAAACTCAAGATGGAGGATCTGTTGGTGGATAAGGACCAGTGTATCGCGGTAGATCTGGGTACTAAACCAACGGGAATGTCCGATGAGAATGGAAGAAGTTGGATCGGAAGGCAAAGAACACAATACGATTGTGTGTTTCAGATTTAGTATTGTTGAATGTATCAGGGGAAGCTATGGTGAAGGCTTTGTGGGACAAGTTAGGGACTTTGTACCAATCTAAGTCTTTGGTGAATAAACTGTTCCTGTGGAAAAAGCTGTATAACCTGAGGATGAAAGATGGAGACTCGGTCACAAAGCATCTGAATGCATTTAATGTTGTAGTAAGTCAGTTAGCATCTGTTGATATTAAAATTTCAGATGAAGATAAGTGCATGAGTTTGTTGTGTTCTCTACCAGATTTGTGGGATAGTTTGGTTAGTGCAATAGGTAGCAATGCAACTGCCTTACATTTTGATGAAATAGTCTCATCCTTGCTGACAAAGGAGATGAGATAGAAAATATGGAGAGCCAAAATGGCGATTCATTGTCTGTACGAGGGCAAACCCAGAACAGAAACAAAAATAAGTCATCAAGTGGGAGATCTAAATCTCTAGGAAAACCTGTAAAGGTGGTGTGCTGGAAATGTGGAAAGGAAGGGCACTATAAAAATGACTGTAAATCTAAAGCTCCTGACAAACGAAAGGGATCTTATGAGGCTTCTCCTGCAGAGGCGAAAACCACCTTAGATGAAGGTGGGGATGTGTACTTGGATTATTCAAGTACACATGTAGATCATGAGGCATGGTTGATTGACTTAGGTGCATCCTTTCACTTCACTCCCCATAGAGAGTGGTTCTGCGAGTATGAGAAATATGATGGTGGTGATGTCTTATTAGGGGATGACAGGAAGGCTAGAATCGTTGGTCGCGGAAAAGTAAAGTTGAAGTTGCAAGGTGGAAGGGTTAGAATGCCTCCAGTTGTTCTACATATTCCTGCATTAGCTAGAAATCTGATTTCTATTAGCAAGCTGGATGATGCAAGTGTAAAAACAATGTTTGAGAAGGATACCTGCAAGATTGTTTGGGGAGCACTAGTATTGATGCGGGGAGTTCAGATTGGAACTCTGTAAAGCTGCAAGGTAGCACTATTATTGATGGGTGCAATAGTTCTGTGGTTCCTAAAAGTGGAGTAGAAAATCTAGTGGTCTCTGGAGAGAAGACCATGATGTGGCATCAAAGGCATGGACATATTGGACAAAATGGCCTTCGGATACTTCATGGTAAAGGTATGGTAGAAGGTATGAGTAATAGTTCTCTAGATTTTGATTTCTGTGAAAAGTGTGTATATGGGAAGCAGAATCGGGTGAGTTTCCCCTCTGGTAGTAAGAGGCAAAACAGATATTAGAACTTGTGCATAGTGACGTGTTTGGACCTGTGAAGGTTCCATCACTGGGTAAGTCTATGTACTATGTATCATTTATAGATGACTTCTCAAGGAATACATGGATATATTTCCTTAAGAATAAATTTGAAGTCTTTGACAGGCTTAAAGAATTCAAGGCTCTGGTGGAAAACCAGACAGAGAAGAAGATAAAGGTGCTAAGGAATGATAACAGTGGAGAGTTTCGCAGTAAGGAATTTGAAGAATTTTGTAAGAAGTGTGGTATAGCATGGCAGAATAATACTCCATATACACCTCAACAAAATGGAGTTGCAGAAAGAATGAAAAAGACATTGATGGAAAGGGCAAGAAGCATGCTTAGTGGTGCCGGGTTAGGACAAGAATTCTAGGTAGAGGTGGTGGAGATAGCATGTTACCTGGTCAATAGATCACCTTCATCGGCATTGGAGGATAAAAATCCACAAGAGGTATGGACTGGTAAGAAACCCTCTCTTTCACATCTGAGGGTATTTGGATGTGATGCATATGTACATGTT
>APFE030539298.1:23344-36519 GCA_000404065.3 Pinus taeda | reverse complement strand
ATTTGAAGACCCAATTGTCCTCCAAATTCGACATGAAATATCTTGGTGCTGCAAACTATATTTTTGGCATGGAAATTAAAAGAGATCGGGCAAAGAGGAAGCTCTGGTTAAACTAGAGGAAGAATGTCGAGACAATATTGCAGAGATTTAATATGCAAGATAGTAAACCGGTGAAGGTTCCTATTCTTGTAGGTGTAAAGTTATCTACTGGACAGTGTCCCAAGACACAAGAAGAGGAAGAGGACATGTCCCATGTTACATATGCAAGTGTAGTCGGTAGCCTGATGTATGCAATGGTCTGTACTAGAATAGACATTGCACATGCAGTGGGAGTATTGAGTAGGTTTATGTCAAAATCAGGAAAGGAACAGTGTACAACAGTGAAGTGGGTTTTCAGGTATTTGCGTGGCACTAGTGATTATGGTTTGTGCTACCAAGGAAGACTAGGATTGGACAGAGTGTTGGATATTCGAGGCTTTGTTGATGCAGATTAGGCTGGAGAGATCTAGATCAGATAAGATCTACAAATGGGTATGTGTTTAACCTATTTGGAGGTGCAGTCAGTTGGATGAGTAAGAAACAATCTGCAGTGGCACTATCAACTACAGACGCAGAATACATGGCAGCCACTCATGGAAGCAAGGAAGAATTTTGGTTGCAGAGATTGTGTTCAAGTATGGGGTTAGTACAAGGAGCTATAAGGATAGACTGTGACAGCCAAAGTGCAATTTTCTTGGCAAAGAACTCTACTTATCATTCAAAGACAAATCAAATTGATGTTCAGTATCACTTTGTGAGGGATATGATAGAAGACAAAAAGGTGTTGCTGGTAAAGGTGGACACCTTGAAGTATACTACAGATGCATTGACAAAATCTGTGAGCTCTGAGAAGTTCTCTTGGTGTATAGAAACAATGGGCATTGTAGGGCTAGATAAATGACTAAGCTCTCTTGTGGCCCCCTGTGGAAAGAAAACAACAAGTGGGAGAATGTTGGGTTGTGTTATATTCTTTAAACGACTAGCCACGTAGTTAACCGGGGGGTTAGAAGGGAGGCAGAGCCCCCCCTTCGTTGTGCCAATTGCTTAAGGGGTGGGGGTCATAGGGGGTTTGAGGGGTGTAGGTAACCCCACTCTATGGGGTCTGAGGAAACGCCCCAGAAAATTTTGGTTTTGGACCCTATGTTAGGTTGGGTGGAGCTACCTATAGTTTTGTGCATGATTTTCGCACATGGTTTTGGACGCGATGGTTTTTAGTCCATGGGTTGGACGCGATGGTTTTCGTTCCATGGTATTGGATGCTTCGACATGTATAAATATGTATTGTAACACTGAAAGCAACACAATGAAAAATCAAGTTGGTAGTCCTGGTTTTGGGATCCAGGGGAAAATCTCTGTGAATATGTGTTTTATGTGTTATGCTCTCACATTGTTTATTTTCTGTGTTTTAGAATTCGTATGCAGCTAATTTCTGTACAGGGTTAAAACCTACAAGAATCCCATAGTTTCTCAAAGCTTTAACCACTGTTGGATCATTTGCAGCAACCATATCCTGAGCCTCATGCCCTCTTTCTCTCTAGGTCAAATCCATTTCTCTCCAATAAATGTCTACAAAATAACATGAAAATACACATAAGATCAACGATTTGAAAATTTTTATGAGAAAAATCACATAAAATCAAAATTTTCAAACCCTTGACACTCCCATCTCATTGTCTATTCTTGGAGAAAGTGACCCATCGCATTCACCCTCATTTTTGAATGTGGTGGGTCACCTTTATCAGTGTTAATCTTGTTAATCCATTTCACCTCCTGATATAGGAGTAGTGTGATGGGCCGAGGGTGACTTTTTAGACCTAAATCTTAAATTTTTTCCTAAAACATGCATGAAATGAAAAATGGAAACCTTAGAAATGAAGAGAAAGGATAGATTTCCTACCTAGAATTGACGAAATTGGAAATGGTCCACCGGATTGGCCACAATCAACTGTTGGAGATTGAAGGTAAAAAACACTTAGAGCTCACTCAACTTGGTAAAATGAAAATGGTAAGAAATGAAATTACATTTTCACTTTTTATGGTCAAAATAACTCATTATTTTAATATTTTTAACCTAATTTTTTCATGTATTATGTATTTTTAATGTTTTTATGGTGCTGTGAGCAGGTTAAATGGTAATTGAAGGATGTCATGCAAATTATAAGTTGAATACAAGTCATTTTTTTGAATCGGAATAATTTTATCACTTTTTCGTGCTTGTCAAATCTACAAAAAAGGAACCTCCCTTGAGTCCTCTTTAAGATCTTTTCAAACTCATGGAATTAAATGAAAATACATATGCCTAGTATAAGTTTAACCCTTTACCGTATTGGGATAAACTATTTATGAAAAAGGAATACTTTAGTTGAACATGGCCAAAAGGTTCTCCTGGGTATTGTTTTATGCCTTTTCGGGTCCAAGAGACAAATTTATGAAAAGGAAATATTATTGCTCCTAGAGATAACCTCTAGGTTGAGAAGAAAGTCAATGCGTAGGACATATTAATGTCTCTTGAAGATCAATTAGTTATTCTCAAGCATTAGATATAAAATGATTTAAATATGGTTCAATTATCCTAATCAGAGGCAAATTAAATTTTAACATTGGTATTATTTCATTCCAAAGACTTAATGTTCAATTATGGTGGCCTACACACAAAGAGTGTAGTTACTTTAATTGTTGCAGTATAGATGAAAGAAGAAATACAAGAGATAAACCTAGTGAAAAGGGAAAGTGATAGAATCATGTACACTAAATTGCAGAAGAATTATGAAAAATAGAGAAAACGAGATACAAAAACCATGGAGTGCATTTTAAGGCCTTCAACCTCACACATTACTGGTACAATTCTCCATAACATAACACAGGTAAATTTGTTATACATGATCTAATTCTAGAAACTACAATTACACAATTTCTGAGAGGAAATAAACACATATGAAATGATAAAAAGAGACAGAATTTGATACTGAACATCGCAATTCTTGGAATCATCATAAATTCTTCATTAATATTCAAAACAACATACATCTCATAGGTGAAAAACTTGCAAAAAGTTTAGAAAAATACAGCCTCTGAGATAGAAAGTTATAACCCTTACTAATGAGTTCTTCATCCCTTTCATAGGTACACCCAAAATAATAACAACTTACAAAAATATATGGAAATGCTAAAGTTGTCTAAACTAATTAGTTGTTCAAGTGTACCTTTATTCCAGCTACCCTAATTATTACATAATCGACTTGATTCCTTTCTTAAAAATAAAATATTTACAAAATTGAAGAAGATGAAATTGTCATGATGTCCAAAGCAAAATATATTCATTTTTGACCCCTTTGATCCCTTGAGGTGGACCTAGGCTCCACTATTCAAACTCATGGTAGGTTAACAAGTTGATCACATATTTGCCATAGAATTAGATCTAGTGTGGGATTGTGAATAAGAGCACTTTAGGCCATCCTTAAACTTGCGAGCTCAGTGTAATTTGGCATGGCCATGAACAAGGTCTTCACAAGATATAGTAGCTGGAAGTATCTCTGTAGATAACTAACTATGGTTCTTCCCTTGAGAGTAGCACTCTTTTCATGTGATGAGTCCACCTTTCTCTTGGCATGAACTAATAATTAATCATACTTCTCCCATGGTAGAATATGTCCTTGGAAATCCCAATAGCTAGGAAGTCCTACTCTAGTTCTCTGGTCAAAATTAGAGTTGAATGTTGCAACCAACATTGCTATCTCATTCACACATTGCTCAACCTTATCCCTAGCTTCCTTTTTCTGGATCATTTTGGAAACTTACATGATCACAAATGTCCTGTCAATGATGTCTATTGGCCTCAACTCTTCAGTTGACTTCTCATTAAGGTGCTCGATAAATTTATCAACAGTGTTGGCATTCTTAGCATCCTCCTCCTTGGATGACATGATAGAGAATTCATTGGTCTTTACTACAACTTTTTGTTCTGCAACTAATTTCAGTTGTTCCCATATATTCTTTATCTCATAGATGATATCATCCCATATTAGTTGCCTAACCTTAGTGCGGGACATGTTCCCTTTCAACCTATTCTTTGGTCCTTTAACTCTCATATTTCGCCACTTGATACTTGTTGTTAATTTTTTCCACACTTGACTGGGTGAACTTGAGTTGTTTCTCCTTGTTTTCTAGCATGTACTTGGCATTGTCCAAGTCAATCTAAATCTTCTTAAGCTCACTCTTTGATATTTGTAGATCCATGCAAGTTGTGGCTAACTACTCAGTGGACTTTTGTGGGTTGTCTAGCACAAATACCACACAAATGTGAGAATCAATGGCTTTTTGTATCTTTTTTACCTGAAATTTGAGGGATACCACCTCATTATTTCTTTCTATCAATTTCTTGGCTAGGGTTTCCTTCTCATTTTACACCTGAGCTAATTCTTTGGTTTGTACATGCTCTGCAGTAGGCATTTTGAGTTGTTTCCTCAATGATTGGATCTTTGACTGTGAGCTTTTAATGATAGCATTTATAGCAACTTTATCATTTGGGACCACACCTAGTTTGATAATTTTGTCCTTGTAGCCTTCATTTTGTAGATAGAGGGCTCTCAAATTTTCCTATCCTATTTTATTTTAGGACATATATAATAGCTTCTCAGTCTTGCTAATAGTCAAGGCTCCCTTACTTAACTCATTATAAATCATCTCCCCTACCTGCCTGTGCAGGTTGCTTTTTTCTTGCAAAGGGATGCTAGCCATGTCTAAGGACAAATATATTGTCTTGAATTGTGGTCCAGATGGAATGGACTGCACTGAAGGGTGGTATGGGGAAAAATTCATTTGATTTCTTTCCAGATCCATGACATCAAAGAGCTTAGTCCGGTATGGCATTGAAAGGGAGGTCAATTGTGATACAATTTCATCTCTAAATTTCTTGTTCCTCTCCTATGTCATTTTCCCTTTCTCCCATTTGGGGCTTGTTATTGATGTGCTTCTAATTGAACCCAGGATTTCTACCTCAGTTGAACTAGAGGTGGTAGTTTGTTGTGGATCCTCTAATTCCAATTGGAAGTGTGGTTAGTTTAGGTTCTTCTTGGTAAATTTGACCTCAATATCCTCCTCAATTTTATCTCAAAGTTTTTCTTTTTTGGTTGAGGATGCATCCTCCTTCACAGTAGCTCTTGCCTCATCAGTACTCCTCTTTTGATTTTTTTCCTTGGTGCTTGGTGTCTTGACTTCTATCTTTGTATTGATGGGCCATGAATAAAAATTATCCTTCCATTCTAATTCAGATTTATATTCATGTTCACAGGGAGAGGCATTAATATATTTTTGTCTATTAGATATGAGACCATGAGGATCATAATGCCACACCTATCCTATTTAAAATTTCAATTCCTTTAACATAATTTTAGCCTGCTGGAAAGTTTGTTTAGAGATCACAACAAAGGAACCTACAGTCATTGGAATATTTAACATATAACCCTTTTTGGCAGGTAAAAAATGGATTTTGTTAGTATTTAGGCTCTACCTAATGAATTCCAAGGCAAAAATCCTCATGGGAATAAACACAAGAAACTGGTAAGGGGGTAATTCAAGCCCATATACCCTAATTTCAATGTAGTCTTCAAACCAATACTAGTCAACTACTCTACGATCCTTTCTAAGTTAAAGAATTTGTTTATCTTGGGGAAAAACCATAAGAGGAGATAATTTGTTGATAATTTTATAAGCAGTGGCCGTGAAAGTAGAAATAAACTACAAGAACCCCTCATTGTTAGGTTTATTTTTTAGAGAGTTTTCCCAGCTGACTACAAGTTTTCTTTGCTTATTGGAGTCTACATACTAAGGCCTAGGTAATAAAATTCCTCCATATAAGTGTACAGGAACAGATAAACCAATATGGAGTAGTATTTAAAGTACGAGGCAAGGTAAAATTTGTTGCAATGTAACTTGATAGCCTCACCCAAGAAAGAGGGAATGTCAAGGACAATATCTGGTTTCATGATTTTTTGTAATAACCCTAAGGTTTCTTTGGAGACATTTGTTGTCTCATCCTCACCAAACAATAGTAGAATAAAATCCAAAATGGGTAGAATAGTTTATGAAAATAAGGAAATGGGAAATTTTCTTGAGCTGACAGGAAATTGGGTGTTTAGAGCTAGAACTAGTTGGAGAAAGACTTGTTTCTCTCCAGCTAAGATCCTATTGTAATCATAGAAGAGTGTGGTCTCTATAAATTGTTCCATGATAGAAAATGGCATACTATTATGAGAAGCCTCTGAATTAAGCATACAATGATGTAGTAGTAGGTCATGAGTCACTAAGGTAACATAGAATGGAGGAGAGGAGGGGCCTTTCTCCTCCATATATGGGCCAAACATGACCACAAACCTTTCTTCCTACAAATTTAAACTGTGTTGGGACAAGGCAACATGGGACTCGTCCATGAAATTAGAGATTTGTATTTTAGAGACAAGTTATTTCATCAATTTAGTCAAGGGAACAAATATCTTCACCTTCTCTAACTCCTTTTGTAAATTGAAGGTAGAGGCATTCCTATCCACCTTCACTAGCCCAATTGGCTCTTTATTTTCTTGATGCACTGAATTGGTTTGTATTGGTTTTTATCTGTATTTGCAGATTTGAACTTAGAATGAGTGGCACAGGAGGTTTCTCCTTTGGTTGTCAGATCAGAGTTGGAAGGTTTTCTCCCCTTATATGTTTGTTTGGAGATGGAAGGTTGGATAGGTTCCTCATTTTTGTCTTGTGTCCAAGATATTTTCCTGGACCTCAAATCATATCTCCTATGTATTTCCACTTGCATGAAATAAATTTTTTTATTGTAGTAAGCATCTATTTCTTCTTTTTCCAATGAAACATCTAGATTATGTTCCTCTCCTCCCTGTGCTTCTTTGTCATGTTATTCTTTTGACAAAGTTGAGTATTAGTTATCCTAAACCTTGAGAGTATATTCAATAACTTCCTTAGGATCATCTTCTACATACAAGGGAGGTTGTATTTGGTATTGATGGTCTTTTCCCTCTCTTTGCAATAGTTGCAAAGAAGATCTCTTATATTTGGGATTGAAGTTTCTATTGGGACCTTGTTGAATTTGCGGATTAGGGTTTTTATTCTCCAACTCTAACTTCTTTAGTTTGTTTGAGAGTTTTCTAATCAACTTATTCATCTCATCTAGCTTCTGCTCATGAGTATCCCTTGCTTGATTGGAGGAGTTGGCTTCCTCTTTTCCCCTTCTCTTATCACTACGTTCTCCCTTTCCCTTCAAATTTCTTATAGATGCAACGTTTGCTTCTACTTCTAGAGCGCCAGTCTGGATCTGGTCCAATATGAGGGATTTCCTCTCTCTAAGGATAAACCCAAAATCTGATTCAAAGGCTCCAGAAAACACCACCTTAACTACTTATTTTTGAGGTTTACACTCAGCAATAAAGTTTTTATACAATTTATTAAATCCTTTTATAAATTTGGTGACATATTCATTGGGCCTTTTCTTTATTGCATTAAATTTAGTTAGAAAATATTCATGGTCTTTCTTCTCTCCCCATTTCTGCATAAAGATGTTCTTTGATTCCTCCCAAGTGTTAATTGAGTTGTTAGGAAAGGTTTTGAACTATTTTCTAGCTTCCTAGTCTAAATATTGGACAAATAGTCTTAAAACAACGTCCAAGTGTTCCACATTCAAATTTTTTGCAACTGCACAAAAGACCTCAATATGTGTCTAATTAGTGACATCATCTTCTCCAGTGAATCTAGGTAGGAGTTTGAGGTAGTATTGAGGCATTGCATTCATAATATGTACCAAATTCAAAGGGGAATATTTTCTGAGAAAAAATCTATGGATAACCATATTTTGCAAGGGAGGTTGAAAAATATTTACTACAAGGCCTAGGTGAGGGGTTGGATGAATAACACTAGATGAGATTGGCTGTGAAATATCTATGGGAGTTTGATATGGATTACTAACAAGAATGTATTTCACCTCAACTTTTTGAGAACTAGAAGCTGGACTCTCTGGGGAAAAAACAATTGGGTATAGAGTTATGGGGGTTATTTCTTTTTAGATTCTTTTGGAGATGATTCTTTTTGGGCCAGAGACAGGAGGATTCCTCTGCTAGGAGATATCAAATCGAGTGTGAGGCCTTCGAAAATTTAGGGTTACAGTCTAAACACTCTGCTAGGTGAGAGATCCCAACCTGCACTTCCTTCGCTCACCATACAAAGGAATGCACAGATTTCTACCCAGACAAATATATTTTGATTCGTTCCCCAACAACGACGCCAGAAGATGTTTTAGCTCCTAGAGACAACCTCAAGATTGAGAAAAAGGTCAGTGCCTGGAAATCTTAATGTCTCTTGAAGATAAATTAGTTCTTCTCAAGCATAAGATAAAAAATTATTCAAATCTAGTTTAATTATCCTAATCATAGGCAAATTAAATTTTATACATTGGTATTATTTCATTCCAAAGATTTAATGTTTTGCTTTGGTGGATTACACACAAAGAGTGTTGTTTCTTTAATTGTTGCAGTATAGGTGAAAGAAGAAATGCAAGAGAGAAACCTAATGTAGAGCGCTAGTGATAGAATCATGTACACTAAATTCCAACAAAATTATGAAAAAAAAATAAAACGAGATACAAAAACAATGGGCAGAATTTTAAGGCCTTCAACCTCATAAATTACAAGTACCATTTTCCATAACATAACATATGTAAATCTATTATACAAGATTGAATTCCAATAGCTACAATTACATAATTTCTGAGAGGAAAGAAACATATGAAATGATAAATAGATACAAAAACACATACTACACATATCAATGCTTGGAATCACCAAAGCTTCTTCATTAATCTTCAAAACAACATACATCTGATAGGTGCAAAACTTGTAAAAACTTCAGAAAATTAAAGCCTCTGAGACAAAAAATTCCAACCCTTACTAATAAGTTCTTCATCCCTTTTATAGGGAGACACAAAATAAGAACAAATTACAAAAATATTTGGAAATGCTACAATTGTCTAAACTAATCAGTTGTTCAAGCGTGCATCTAATCTAGTTATCCTAATTATTACATAACAAAATTGATTCCTTTCTTGAAAATAAAATATTTACTAAATTGTCGAAGATGAAATTGTCATGATTTTCGAAACAGAATATCTTCATTATTGACCCCTTTGATCCATTGAGGTGGTCCCAGGCTCCATTGTTCAGAGTCATTGTGGGTTAACATGATGATCGCATCTTTGCCATAGAACTATATTTTTCATGGTATTGTGAATAAGAGCACTGTAGGCCATCCTTAAACTTGTGAGCTCAATGTAATCTTTTCTAGCCACGAACAATGCCTTCACAAGCCATAACAATTAGAAAGTTCTATGTAGATAATTAACTATGGTTATTCCCTTGAGAGTGGCAGCCTTTTCATGTGATGAGACCACCTTTCTCTTGGCCTCAACTAATAATTTCTCATACTTCTCCCACGGTAGTAGATGTCCTTGGAAATCCCAACAGCTAGGTAGTCCTACTCTAGTTCTTTGGTAAAAATTAGAGTTGAATATTGCAACCAACCTTTCCATCTCATTCACACATTCTTTAGCCTTATCCCTAGTTGCCTTCTTCTGGATCATTTTGGCAACTTCCATGATCACGCATGTCATCTCAATGATCTCCATTTACCTCACCTCATCAGTTGAATTCTCATTAAGGTGTTTGATAAATTTCTCAATAGTGTTGGAATTCTTAACATCCTCCTCCTTGGATGACAAGATACATAATTCAGTGGTCTTTATTGCAAATTTTGTTCTGCAACTAATTTCAAGTGTTCCCATATCTTCTTTATCTCATAAATGATATCATCCTAGATTAGTTGCCTATCCTCAATGAGGGAAATGTTTCCTTTCAACTTGTTCTTCAGTCCTTTAATCTCATCTTATGCCACCTGATACTTGTTGTTAATTTGTTCCACATTTGCTTGGGTGGACTTGAGTTGTTTCTCCTTGTTTTCCAGCATGTACTTGGTGTTGTCCAAGTCAATTTGTATCTTCTTAAGCTCGCTTTCTAATAGCTATGTATTCATGAGAGCCTTGGTTAACTTCTCAGTGGGGTTTTATGGGTTGTCTGGAACAACCACAACACAAATGTGAGAATCAATCCTATGTTGTAGCTATGTTACATTCAATTTGAGGGCTACCACCTTGTTATTTCTTTCTATCAATTCCTTGGCTAGTATTTCCTTCTCATTTCCCATTTGAGCCGATTCTTTGGTTTGTACATGATCTAAAACAAGCATTTTGAGTTATTTCTTGAATGATTAAATATCTGACTGTGAGCCTTTAATGATAGCATCTATATTAACTTTACCCTTTGGGTCCACCTCCAATTTTATAATTAGCTCCACGTAGCCTTCATTTTGCAGACGAAGGGCTCTCAAATTGTCCTTTTCCTATTTTATTTTATTAGTTCCCTTCTCTAACAACTTCTCAACCTTACGGATGGTCAAGGTTCCCTTGCTTAACCCACTATAAATCATCTCCCTTGCCTATCTGTACAGGTTGATTTTTTCTTGCAAAGGGACACTAGCCATGTCTAAGGACAAATCTATTGTCCTAAATTGTGGTCCAGATGGAATGGACTACATTGAAGGGTGGTAAAGTGAAAAATTCATCTATTTTCTTTCCAGATCCATGGCATTAAAGAGCTTGGTCTGGTATAACACTGAATAGTAGGCCAACTATGATAACATTTCATCTTTGAATTTCTTGTTCCTCTCCTCTGTCATTTTCCCTTCCTCCCATTTGGGGCATGTTGTTGATGTGCTTCCAGTCGAACCCAAGATTTCTACCTCAGTTGAACTAGAGGTGGCATTTTGTTGTGGATCCTCTAATTACACCTACAAGCTTGCTTGGTCTAGGTTCTTCTTATTCAATTTGATATCAATCTCCTCCTTAGTGTGCTCCTGGAGTTTTTTTTTTTTTCTTGGTTGAGGATGCATCCTTAATCACGGTATCTCCTGCCTCGTCAATAGTACTCTTTTTATTTTTTTCCTTGGTACTTGTTTTTTTGACTTCCATCTTTATATTGATGGCCCATGAATCAAAATTAGCCTTCCATTCTAGTTCATAGGAAGAGTCATTAATCTCTTTCATTCTATTAGATATGATACCATGAGGATCATAATGCCACACCTATGCTATTTAAAAGTTCAATTACTTTAACATAATTTCAACCTATTGGGAATCTTGTATAGATTTCACAACAAAGGGACCTACAGTCATTGGAAGCTTGAACATATAATTCTTTTTGGAAGGGACAAAGTGGATTTGGTCAATATTTAGGCTCCTCTTGATGAATTCCAAGGAAAAATACTCATGGCCATAAACAAAGGCAGCTAGTAAGGATGCAGTGTAGACTTATATACCCTGATTTCAATGTAGCCTTCAAACAGATACTAGTCTCCTACTCTAGCATCCTTCCTAAGTTGAAGAATTCATTTATTTTGGGGAAAAACCCTAGGATAATTATATAAGCAATGGACATGAAAGTAGAAATAAACTATGAGAACCCCTCATTGTTAGGTTTCCTTTTTAGAGAGTTGTCTCAATCGACTACAAAGTTTCTTTTTTTTATTGGAATATACAATACTAAGGCCTAGGTAATAAAATTCCTCCACATGACTGTACAGGAACATATAAACCAATATGGAGTAGTATTTAAAGTAGGAGGCAAGGTAACACTGGTTGCACTGGAACTTGATAGCCTCAGCCAAGAAAGAGGGAATATCAAGGACAATATTTGATTTCATCATTTTATGTAAGAGACCTAAGGCTACTTTGGAGACATTTGTTGTCTCATCCTCACCAAAAAATAGTATAATAATAGCCAAAATGGGTTGCACAATTTTTGAAAACAAGGAAATGGGAAAAGTTTCCGAACTTGCAGGCAATTGGGTGTTTAAAGCTAGAATTAGTTGGAGAAAGACTTGTTTCATTCTAGTTGAGAGCCTGTTGTAATCATAGAAGAGTGTGGTCTGTGTAAATTTCTCCAAATTTGGGGATTTGGGATGAACAAAGGCATTCTATACCAATTTTGGGGTGACCTCCAAAATTTTCTCCCCATCGGATGAAATACAACTATTCTTCGCTTTGATGTAGGTGGCCATAATCCAAGATAAGAACTCTGGGAAAGGGTATAAAGTTAGGATAACTAGGTGGTATAGTCCTGACTCTATGAATCGAAAGGGATCTTCCTTTTTCAAGTAGTGGCCATAGAAATCAAAATAAAGGTTTGATCGGCCCAGAGGGAAAAAAGAGTCATGAGTTTCACCCTCTGCATCCATGAAGGGTTCCATGTGACTAGATGGTTTTGATAGTTTTATCTTTGGGGTTTTTGGCATATCTTTCATTAACTTAAGCATAGTGACAATGATGCAAAGATAGAAAATTTATGGATTACCTAATGAAGAAGGTAATAGTACATTGTGGATGTGAAGAAGCCTCCATGAAGGTCGACAACTGGCCATGTGATATTGCAAACAAGTAGAGTGGTAAGAAAAAGATTAGTTTGAAATAGATAAATTTCAATCACAACAATTGATTTACAAAGATTTATAGGTAGGAAAAAAATGTGGTGACATGGAGGAGACACGTGGCGGAGTTGGATTGGGTGGGAAACAAGGGAAGAGGGTGGTGCATTACAAAGCTTCATGCTCACCTGACATGCTTATATGGAGGTGGTCTCAACTACTAATTTGGTCCCCACACTAGTCTGGCAGGTAGTGGGTCCATATATCCTCCTCCAGTGATGTGCATGAGCAGGGGTCTAGGGACGAGGCTTGACCTCCCAAGAATCCATCGTAATCATCGATCTACAAAGTTCGATTTATTGACTTTGACTTTTTGGGGTCAAGCATTAGCTTAACTTTCGCGCTTGTTACCCTACCGGAGCTTTTCCAGGGTGAAACCACTCCAGGATGGATGGGGACCTGCCCGATAAGTGGCCACCATTTAACCCTTTTAATTTAAAACAAGGGGAGGCCCATTGTTATGAAACCAGCTCAAAAAAGATAGAAAAGATAGATCAACGCCTTAGAATTCAGCCTCTTCGAGGGGGCAACCTCCTTTACATTACATAAAT
>APFE030539294.1:27681-86709 GCA_000404065.3 Pinus taeda | reverse complement strand
ATGTGATTCGTTCTCCACATTTCACTAGTTTCAATCCCACTTCTTCACCCCTGTGAGCATCACCCGATGCAATGAGTGCTAAGTGAACTATTGAAAAATCATGAGAAATTAGTCAGTTACGACTACCTCTCATGGAAATGGTCATACATTTTAATGACTTACTTAATGCAGTTGAATCCCAAAAATGATATCTAATATAATGCACGGCGTAATCCCCCATACTTAAATTCAAAAAGAGTCAAGGGATCTCTACTTGAATGGTTCATGAGGCACAGTACTTGCTAAGGTTTTGCAAATGTGGTAGCAAGCTAAGTGGGCTTGATTGTGGAAAAAACTCCACAGTCAAGCGTGCTTGAGCCAGAGGAGTTCTGGGATGGGTGACCTCCTGGGAAGTCCTGGTTACTGGGTGCAAGCCCCCGAAGTGATGATTAATGCTATGTGATTCGTTCTCCACATTTCACTAGTTTCAATCCCACTTCTTCACCCCTGTGAGCATCACCCGATGCAATGAGTGCTAAGTGAACTATTCAAAAATCATGAGAAATTAGTCAGTTACGACTACCTCTCATGGAAATGGTCATACGTTTGAATGACTTACTTAACGCAGTTGAATCCCAAAATGATATCTAATATAATGCACTGCGTAATCCCCCATACTTAAATTCAAAAAGAGTCAAGGGATCTCTACTTGAATGGTTCATGAGGCACAATACTTGCTAAGGTTTGCAAAGGGGGTAGCAAGCTAAGTGGGCTTGATTGTGGGAAAAACTCCACAGTTAAGCGCGCTTGAGCCAGAGGAGTTCTGGGATGGGTGACCTCCTGGGAGTCCTGGTTACCGAGTGCAAGCCCCGGAAGTGATGATTGATGCTATGTGATTCGTTCTCCACATTTCACTAGTTTCAATCCCACTTCTTCACCCCTGTGAGCATCACCCGATGCAATGAGTGCTGAGTGAACTATTCAAAAAATCATGAGAAATTAGTCAGTTACGACTACCTCTCATGGAAATGGTCATACGTGAATGACTTACTTAACGCAGTTGAATCCCAAAATGATAATATAATGCACTGCATAAACCCCCATACTTAAGAACAAGCTTCTCAAGTCAAATACAAAGGAAAACCAAAAACCAAATTCAAATTCCCCAACGGAGTCGCCAATTTGTTGGCCGGATAAATCGTTCTTACGGACAAGGCCGATCTCCCTAGTATCAAAAGATATCTAGCAACAAGCAGGACAAGCAAATCTACCTTTCTCTAAACATATTGTGATTCATTAATAAAAACTAAAGAGGTGTTTAGACCCTACCCTAAGTCCAATGCTAGTTTGTAGCAGCCATCCTTCAACCATCTGAAAGAGTTTCCTTTTGAGAACCTACAATCACAAACAAGCACACATCAATTAACACCTACATAGCTAATACAATAAATCATGTTCATTATGGTGATCAAGGAATCCATAAAATAAACCATAAAACACAGCTTATTGAGAAAAATAAACTTGATTGTATTAACTTTGAAATAGAAGGACTTTACAACCTTTGGTTCCTTGATGTTGTACAAGCTCTTCCCAGGGTCCGAAATAGGAATCTCCTCTATTTTGACAAGCCTCACACTCTTCCAAATGAGATCAAAGAGGTATGTAATCTCTCCTCACAAAAGCTCAATTAGGAAGACTAAGTTCCAACAGCATTTCACCTCAAAAATATTCAGCTTTCAACCCCTTCAGTAACCAGCCCAATGCTTCATTTTATAGTACAAAGGAAGGAGGTTACAAGTCCACCTATGAAGGGATAGAGTCCTCCTTCAAAGGAATAATCTCTTCACATCAAGGTGTTAGCTCCTTAAGGTATGGGATGCATGAACCTTTAAGGAGCGAACTTGCCACCTCAAGATTCCCTCTAGAAGCTTCCAGAAATGACTCAAAAGTGAGTTTTTAAGAATATACTTGTGCCTTTTTAGCTTTTACAAGGGTCCGCACCCATAACACAGAGACAGAGCGATCAAGTGCACAAGGGAAATGACCATTAGTTGTGGGACCACTGGTAATGCTAAGAGAAAGTGTGAAACCAGAGTTTTAGAGACTTTTAAGGGCTTTCTCTTATTTTCAAGGCTGGATATGAAGAACTAAGGCTTAATAGTTGCAAAGGAGGAAAGTATGAGGGGTGATAGACTCACACAGATTGCAGAATGTCAAGGTGACAATTTTTGTGCAACACCTTCTTCCCACCATTGGAAGAATTGGATTCGGAAAGAGAAACCTTCTCCTTTCCCTTCTTTGCCTTACTCACTAAGGCATAGTTCCCCTCATCCTCCATGGATGAAGAATTGGCTCTGGTGCTCCGTCTGATCTCCTCCTGCATCAAATTTGACCATAGTCGTTCCCAATCTGGTAGTTTCTCCCTTCCATTAACCGAGTCCTAGTGGCTATGCCAACTCTTAGGAAGGCCAAGGAGTGCTAAACTCACCATATCATCATCAACTGTCATGACCCCTACACTTGCAATCTCATCCCTGCATGTGATGAGGTTGGTCAGATACATAGAGATCATCTCATCCTTTTCACACTTGATCATTCGAAGTTTGTCCTTCAGTGCCAGCTTTCTCTAATCACTCCTATTCTAACATAAATATTTCAATGTTTTCCACATTGCAAACGGAGTCTCCTTCCCATGGAGGTTCAAGATAATGTGATCTCGCACTCCCTCCAAGAGAATTCTCCTAGCTATAGCCACACTTTTCTTCCATTCCGCCAATTGAGTAGCATCAATAGGCTTAGCGACTTCTTGATCAATGAAGTCCTTAAGGCCGTTATTTTCCAATGTTGCCTCCATCTGATCCTTCCAAGCTATATAGTTTGAGCTACCATCAAGGGCATACTCAAGCCTCAAACCATAGAACACCATCAGTGAAATAGATTTGATAAGAACTTGAGATCTATATCCCGAATAATAAACTTCAACTTCCTTCTTGTATACTGTTCTTCCTTGATCACCTGTGCTCTGATACCATGTATAATTTTCTCTACAAATCAGCTAGCTCACTGATATCATGTAGAAATTTCACCTGCAGATCAAACTAATATATGCAATGTACTAAAGCATAATACTAGATCTACATCTATCATAAACTTTGCGGAAACTTAATTGAACATGAGCAACATCAAGCATGAACACATATAACTGATAAGAAGGAATCAATCACACGCAACACAGAATATATCACTGGGGAAAGCACCAGCATAAAATCTCAACGATGTATTATCAATCAAGTGGAAATCCTCAACAACATACAAAAAGAATTAGCTCAAAATATATCCTGCTCTCTCTGTACTCTGATGATAAAGCTCATGGACTACCTAGCCCTGTATATAAAGGTTGCACCTCAAGTCCAAGCTCCTATTTCCTTGCGCAACTTTGTTTTGGGTCCAATTAAAAACAATGTAAATTGGCCTGATCATACCTGTTGTCACCTCAGGTCCAACTACATAGTCATAGAATGAAGAATCTTCCTTCCCCATGTAAGGAATACTTACTAGAAATATCCTAGCATCTGATAGTACATTGTCCCACATCTGATCTCAACTGGGTCTCTAACAGAACTGACATGCATCAGTTATCCTTGAGTGAATACACAGTTATCTGAAAATAACAGTTGTCACATGCATGCAAGCATCAACAAACTGTATCTCATTAATTTAACAACTTGTTAAATTAATCTAACTGAACTTGATTAAGTTAAACTAAGTCAACTGATCCTCTCAATATAGAACTCATCCTTAATTCCTCAATCAGTGGAGCAAATCAGGGACACATTCCCTAATTAGTGGAGAAATAATTGCATGTTCTCACAAAGACTTCAAGTTTGCTTTTCCTTAACTAATTAACTCATGGAGAATTAATTAATTAATATTCCAAACTACCGGTAAGACCAAATTCGAATTTACATCCTATAGATACACCAAGGACTGGTATAAATAGGAAGGGACCTAGAAATGCTATTTTTAGAAGATGTTATTTTTAGCAATTTCACCTCCCACCCAAGGTGGCCAAAATGCTCATTGGCCAAACTGCTATTTTTAGAAGTGTTATTTTTAGCAGTGATATTTTTAGCATTTCCTAAATTTAGCATTTCTTGTTGCACACTTTTCAACACTCATGGTCGTAATTTTGGAATACAATCTCCATTTGGCATGCACAATAGCCTGTTAGAAATTTTATCCAAGTACAACAAATTTTAACTACAAATGTAGCTAAAGGATCACATTTTCTTATTTCCTAAAAAAAATGTTCTTTAAGGCCTCAAAATAGCTCCTGAAGTTTAGGACTATAAAAAATGCCAAAAACTACCAATATCAACCTAGATCATTCTTCCCTCCTTAGGAATGAATGGCCCCCATTGCTTTGAGTGCTTCCATGAGATGGGGAAATTTCTACTAAACTTGGTCCCTGGTGAGCCAATTACCTTGGTGCAGGAGCTGGCCAGCTTTGAGAACACAATACAAGTGTATCCTTTGTTGGTGAGTGTTTTTTATTTGTGTGTCCATGATCCAATCAATTGTGGCATGTTCAATGCAATATGGATTGATCTCTATTGGTTCTAGTTGCTCAACAATGTTGGATGTGTCCAACAATGGTAGAATGTATGGCCAAAGGCAGACCACATTAAATATTGGGTACAGGCCAAGGAATGGGGGGATACTTAGCTCGAAACAATTGTCAACCATTGCCTTGGTGATGGTGTAAGGCTCATATCGAATTGGTTGAAGCTTCTGATGGGCTCTGGCAAGGTATTCCTTCTACAAATGTAACCACACCTTATCGCCCACTTTGAACTTATGTGGAACCTAATGTTGATCATGACATTGTTTGTACTTGGAATTGGCTTTATCCAGGATATCATGAACACATTGGCGGATGTGTTGAATGTGTTCAATAAACATGTTGGCTTTATTTTCTTTAAACTAAGCATGTACATATTCTTCCTTTGTAATTGCAAGAGGCATTGCAACATCAATGGGACATAATGGTAGAAATATCAAGCCCACTTGAAATGGGTTGTGGCCATTCAAGCTATGGACAAATTTGTTTTAGTTTTGTTTCACATAGGAAGTACTCTCCCATATTGGTGGGCACTTGGATTTGTACATGCGTAGTATGTTCACTATCATCTTGTTGAAATCCTTTATCTAGCCATCAGTCTCGGGATGGAATGTAGTCAACTTGGTGAGCTTGGTGTCCAAAAATGAATAGATGCTTGACCACAATGCACTCAGGAACCTTCTATCTCGATCCAACATAATGGTATACGTGATCCAAAAATGTACCCACACTCATTCAAAGAAGATTTTGGTGGTATCTTAAGTTGTGATACTCTTCTTGCAGGGCGCCAATATAACCATCTTAGAAAATATATCAACGACCAAAAATAGATAGTCACTACCATGCTTGGTAGAAGGAAGGTCAAACATATAGTTAATGGAGATAGATTCCCAATTTTGGCTAGGAGTAGGCAAAGGAGTGTATAGGTCTTACTTCTTAATAGTTAGCTTGGCGATGGCACAGGAAGTGTAGGATCTGATATATTTTCCAACATCATGTTAGAGTTTTGGCCAATAAAAATACTTTTGCAATATTTCCATTGTTTTCTCCAAACCAAAGTGTTCTACAACCTAAATGTAGTGCACCTCCCAAATCATCTTGGCACACTCACTTGAAGGAACGCAAAGGTGACCCAAGTAACATAATAGTGCATCCTGGAGATTGAAGTTTTGTACTTTCTTTCCATCCATTAGAATCTAGTACATTGTGGCTATTTCTTGATCATTTTTGTATTGTTGTAGCCATTCGTAAGTCTCTAACCTGCAAAAGTTGAGGACAGTGTCCAATGCCACAACCCAGGATCGACTAAGGTAATTTGCAACATTATTGGTGATTCCCTTCTAGCATTTAATGTTAAAATGGAATTTTTGTAGATATGTGCACCATTTTTTATGGCAATGATTCTGCAAATTCCCTTGCATCTGAAAAAATTGAAGAGGTTGTTGATTTGTGTGGATGATCGTATCCTTCCCCGGAATGTAATGTTTCCACTGTCGACAAGCATGCACGATGGAATACATCTCTGTATCATAGGTGGGGTATTTTGAAATAGTGTTGGAGTATGTCTCATTGTGATAAGCTACTTGATTCCCTTCCTGGGTGATAATTACACCAATAGCATATTTAGAGGCATTTATCTCAATCTCAAATGGTTGTTGAAAGTATGGCAATGTGAGTATTAACACAGAGCAAAGGTGGTGTTTCAGCGCAATGAATGCCTTATGTTATAACTTGGACCAAAAAAAAATTTCTTTCACTACACCCTTGGTAACTTGACTCAAAGGATAAGTTATATGAGATAATCCCAACATGAGCCTTCGATAGAAATTGGCAAGGCCTAAAAATTTGTGAAGTTTTGTTAGAGTTGTTTGTTCTAGCCAATCTCAAATGACTTGGATCTTAGCTAGATCCACATGCATGCCTTGAACATCAATTATGTAGCTAAGATATTAGACCTCGATCATGCCAAAGGATCATTTCTCCAAGTTGGCAAATAGTTTGTGTTGTTGCAAGGTTTGAAGGACCTCTCGAATATGTTGCACGTTCTTTATCCAACTCTTATTGAAGATGATGATTTCTTCCAAATATACAATGATGAATGAGTTGGTGAAAGGCCACAATATGTCATCCATAAACCTCATAAAAGTTGCATGGGAATTTTTCGACCCGAAGGGCATGCCTAACCACTCAAAGAGGTCGTCCTTGGATTTGAAGGAATTCTTCCATACATCTGTGGGTTCTATTGGAACCTGGTGATATCCAAACTTCAAATCAATCTTGCTGAAGTACTTGGCCCCTTTGAGCTATTCAAGAAGGTCATTAATCCATGGGATCAGGCATCTGTTCCTGACAAAGATTTTATTTAGTGCCCAATAATCAATGCAGAGCCTCCATGTCCCATCTTTCTTTTGTACGAGTACATATGGGCTCCCACAAGGTGAAAATTTGGTTGGATGTGCCATTTTTATAGCAACTCTTGGATCTTCCACTTGATTTCCTCATTTCCCATAAGAGAGTGGCATTATACTCGCCCACTGGGTATAGGTGCTCTGGGAGTTAGATCAATCGAATTCTTGACTTAACAGTGAAATGGTACCGCTATGGGTGAGGAGTTGATGTCCTTGTACTCTTCCACAACCTTATCAACTTAATTCTACTACATGGAGGAACCCTTTCTAAGGGCCATGGATGTGACCACAATATTCCCCTTACTTTAAGAGTGAATCAGAAAGAAAACAAATTTTTTGACCTAGGAGATGATATTGCTGCATTGATTAGCATAGATCAAAGAAATGATGTTACGCAGAGCTACCTCCAGTATCATGTATAGTTGTATACCCAAAGTATTAATAACAGTACAAAATTTGGACTCATACACAGCATGACACTTCCATAAATATGGTTGGCCTAATAAAACATCACAAACTTCAAGGGAGCAACATCACATAGTGCCTCATCCATGAAGGGCTTGATGCTATAGGCAAGGTAGCACTGCTAGATGACGCGAAGATCTCGCCCTTAGTGAAGCCACCCTATGGTGTATGGTTGTGGGTGTGGTGTGGTCAACAAGCCCAACCGCTTAATGACTTATTTTGAGAAGAGGTTCATTTAGCTACCACTTTCGACAATGAACTGCAGTAGAGAACCCTTCACCCACATATGTGAGTGAAAGAGATCCTCCCCCTCCTCTAGATCTTCAAGCTCAATCTCTTGGAACTTTGTGGTTGCAACAGTGGCATTTGGTTCCCCTTGTTAGGTTCTAACTCAAGGTTAGAACATGCATCTGACTCTGAAGCCTTTAGCTCGGCCACTAGTGACTACTTGCACTCATTTGTGTTATGAGTGGGGCTCTTGTGGAACTCACACCACTTTCCTATGTTCTTATTCATCTTCATGGTGCTATTATTTACTTGTGGCTTAAATGGGTTGTCTTGGGTCATCCCACCTTGGCTTTGTCCTTTGTTTTGCAGTTTGGAGGTGCATTTCCCTACTTTGGATTCCTAGATTGAAAGTCTTGCTTCTTCTATTTAAATTTTTTCTCAATCTTGACAATATATTAGTATGTTGCACCAAGCAAGGAGATGTTCAGGAACTCCATTTATGTATGGATGTATTTGTGTATAAATCCATAGTAATTGAGTACTAGATGCCATTCAGAATCCTTGATACCCAAATTCATGCGTAGGGTATAGAAAATATTCATGAAGTCTGGCATGTCTTGGTCCATTTCTTGCCATAATGTGGTCCATTTTGTGCACTTATCTTCATAGCTTCCGACAAGGTAATATTTTTCCTTGATGGCGTCTCAAGAATAATTCTAAGAGGGTGTAGTTGCAAGTTGTGAGGGTTCCTCCTCATCCCTCTTCTCACAATAAGTTTCCCACTAATCCTTGATATGGGGGGTGTCTTTGAGGGGTGCAAAAGTAATATTTTCCCTATTAGAAAAATTATGGACCAAATTATATCCTCCCAACCGATTTAACCATCTCTCTAGAGCATATGCATTTATCTGGCCTTCAAATATAGGAATGTCCAAGTTAACTTGTACCTTAAAGAGGATGGTGCCTCTGAACTATAGTCGAATGAAGATGATTCACCCCCTGATACTCGTTGAAGGATCAAGGAAAAATTATCCATCATCTCATTCCTTTGTTGCTCGAGGGCCTCTTCGAGCAACAATTTGAAAGGATCTTCTGCTCCCTCGTCTTTCTTTTCTTTTTCCATGGAAGGTCATCGGGGACAATGAGGCCGGTATTGCAAGGTTTCAACCATATCAAGTCCCAACTCCTTATATCCTGACCTTGTTGGGGACATGCACAAAAAAATAGAGAAAGAGAAAATCGCTTTGATACCACTGATCTAGATTTATGAAGAAATAAAATGAAATACAAATTTAAAGAAAAAACACAAATATATATCAAAACAAAACTTCAATTAATAAATAGCAACTACTGAAAATTGTGTACAAGAAGAAAGAAAACAAACTAGCTTGGGTGATCATAGCTTATCTTTGAGATGTGACAACTACATGCCTTTTGAACTGAATACAATGAGGCTCTTAGGAATTTTTATCATGAAGAAATAATGAGAAACCCTAAACATCCAAAAAAGATAATCCTAGTAAATGAAACATGAAAAGCTTGTGGGCCCCACTGGGGTTAGTTGGAACGTCAACTTCTTGGCATCATAAATTTGGCATAGGATCTCTATTTGGTGCACACAATAGCTTGTTATGAATTTCTATCCAAGGAAAACAAATTTCAACTGCGAATGTTGTCAAAGGCTTACATTTTCTTGTTTCCCCAAAAAAATGATGTCTAGGGCCTCAAAAAGGCTCCAAAAGTTCAAGACCCAAAAAACTGCCAAAAATATAAAACTTCTGAAATAGGAAATTGTGTTAGAAATTAGGAAACTAAAAGGAAATAATGTTGGGGGTCCAAGTGGAGTAGGCGGGTGGCCACCAATATCCACTTGTATCACCCAATATGGGTTTCTATAGTTCAAATCTCGCATATCTCACATGTGTGAACCTTCAACATTTGATCAAAGGCAATAACTAGTAGTTTTCACAAGTCAATTTCGGACATGTTTTCTAAGCAAATGAAAAACGAATTTTAGAAAACTAAAACATAGGTTTTTCTCATAACAACCCCATTTAGCCTCCATAGATACAATTTCCTTTAAATATGAAGGATATAAGAGATTTACTTAGTTCTTTGAACCCTATTTTCCCATATTGCATGAATGAATGATTTGTTAATGTGTCACCCAATGCCAAATCAGCAAGGAGGCTAGAACAAGTTATTATTTAGTGAATTCGTGATAGGGAGATAAGTCTAATCAGATTTGAGCTCATATTTGATCCAAAGATCCATCAAAATATATTTATTTTATTCTCAAATTGATCTATTAAGATCTCGTGATCAGAATCCAAGCAATGAAACTTTGAATTTATTGTTACTTCAGAGCTCTATAAAATATCGTAATCTCTTTGATGAGGGGAGATACACATAGATGTTATGTAGGAAAATAACTTTAAATTTATAATTTGGATTTTTTCTCCAAATGAATGACCTAAATAATTTGAAGTTAAATTACAAACACCCATATTTTATGTGTTTAAATACATCAAGAAAATCATTTCTATGTTTACAATATCTAATAGCATACGTTTAAATAAAATTCAACATAAATTGTATGCAGGGAATAAATTTAAATCAAACATGTATACATTATTTATGTATCTTAAATAAAAATTTATACATTATTTATGTATGTATCATTTTTTCAGTATGTGTAATGAAATGAATCACACACATCGACATCATGTTAAAATTAAATGCATATTTTTATTAAGTTGATGGAAAGAAAATACATCTAAATTTATTAAGTTGATAGAAAGAAAATACATCTAAATTTATAAGTAGGTGGATAGTGTTTATTTTGGAATAAGATTTAGAGAATTATAATTAAATTATTAATAATCAATAAATGGGTAATAAAAAAATAATTTTTATAAAAGTTTATAAAATATTTTTAACTAGCATTTGCACCAGATGTTGCAAATAAAATGTCGTAAGGCATAAAGTGCGGAAATTCATTATCGATGTGGTGTGTGCATTATTCAACAAGGTGGATCTCTCTAAATTTGTTGCAAACATTTATGTTGTTGCATTGCTAATTTATTTAGAGTCTACTACTACCTCTTTTTCTTGGAATATTAAATTTCTTATCACCCCATGATGACAATACCTCTAATCACTGGCATCACATTTTTTTCCACTTTAGTGGGTTTACCTTCAACCTAAAGAAACATGAATTTCAGCCACTCAATTAAAAAGAAATTGCTAAATTGCTATTTATCAGGTTTTGAGTAAAAACAATTAATAACTCATATTTACAACACTTCAAATATTTACAACCTTTCAAGTCTTGTATTTATAACTCATATTTATAACCCTTTAAAATGAAACGAACTATCTATATTTTTTTAATAATAAAAAGAATCTTCTGCTACTTCTATATATTTATCTTATATTTAATATTCAGTGTCAATCAATTGAATGACAAGATGAAAGCTCAAATTAATTGCACCTTTAAAACATGACTTAAAAGTTTAATTGGTAATTATGTATTCATTAATTTGTACATTGTTAATTGCAATTTCTCTTGAAAACCAATGTTTATATCAAAATTTTAAAAATTAACACTCACTTCTCTCGTAGTCTCTTGTTTCTTTATTTGATCGTGGTACTCGAGATTGCCTTCTCTAAAATATCCAATGTGAAGATGATAGCTTATGTGTTTCCGCTTTCTCAGTAGGTTCATGTGATTATTATTATTTTTGGTGTTAATGTCTATGTTTTTTTTATGTCGAACCATTATTTATTATCTAAACATTGATGTTTGAAAATCCGCAAGTGGCCAGTGTGGAAATGGCAAGGTATGTTGAGAATTTGGTTATTTAGTAACTCATAATATGCAGGCGTGTGATTACCAACAGTAGCTAAACAGGGGAGATTGTGGAATCCATAAGAAACTCATAATATGCAAGCGATTGAAGGGCTATCTTTGTAAAAAAATAAAAAACAACCCTGCAGAAACGAATTGAACGAGATTTCCTGCAGATATACATAAAATGGAAAAAAGAGAACAAGAGAACCCACCATAATAGGCATTTGCCAAGCTTCCATGTGAATGTAGTCATAAACCAGCAGTTTTTCCTCTATACGCCAGTTTTTCTGATTCTATTATGATCTTGCATGTCGCACTTTTGACTCCTACAACTAGCGCAGCTTTATCAATCACTGACTGTTTCATTTGAAGTGTCATTCACAACCAAGGATATTTATGATGATCCTAAAGTCTAATATTATTGCAAAACCTCATATTCGTGTTTAACTCATGAATTCAGAAGGACACATTTTCATATGAAAGCAAAGCAGGTTAATAACTGTGTTCCAAATGAAAAGCAACAAACCATCAAACTTGGTATTGCGGACACTGGAATTTGCAATTTACTGCACTTTTTATTACATTATAGAAACAAGAAGTACACACGTTGTGGAACAGATAGAAATTTTACAACTAATCGAGTTTAAAAGTTAGATGATTTGCCTGGATCTGCCCCACCAAACTGTATCAGTTTCAAAGGAGTAAAACCCAATGCAAGGCCCAGGCCATTTTGGTAGAATAGCAACCTCTTGGACTGGGCAGCCTCTTTTGGGGTATGTTTCTCAAATCATATGTAGAAAACACATTCCAAGATGATGGTGAAAAATCAAGATCACTCAAAAACTCGGGGAGTGGTACCTGATGGGATCAAGGGAGTGTTACGCTGTCAACCAACGTTATATTTTCAACCAGATTTACTTTTACTTTTACTTTAAATTATTTTTTTTTGTCACGTTTCTATTTTTTTAACTAATGGTGGGAATAATTTATTGATTATTATTTTGTCTGTTATAGTCCTATGTGGTGTACTTGGGAGGACAGTATGACGAGAATCTACAACACCAACTGGTAGCTGATTCTCATCATGAACTTCTGGGATCTGTATTAGGAAGGTAATAGTGCATCCATCCATGAATAAATGGGATAATTAGTTCCAGTGTATTTTAAAAATTTGTATTTATTTGATTTTACATACTTTAATTATATATGTGTGAAAATAATGGAATAGGTAATTGAGTTTGGTTTGTATTGGGTTAGTAAGATTTGAACTAATGAAATCTAAAGAAATATTTTAACAATATACTGCTCTATCAGTAAAAAGATAATTTAATAATAAATTTTATGATAAATTAGTGATAAAGTATAATGGATTAGATGGATGATTGAGTACTTCATACTGAGGATTTAGGAGTTCTCACCATCAGCTTCTGGCATCTGTATTACGAAGGTAATCGTGCATGCATCAATCCATGGATAAATGGAATCTTCAATTTTCTGCAATCTTTAATAGGAAAGTAATGGTGCATCCATCAATCCATTGATAAATGGGATAATTAGTTAAAATATATTTTTGGCTTGTATTTTGGATAACCTAGGAAATTTGAATTTGAAATATCTATAAAAATCTGCAGCAAGCAGAGAGCCAAGGACGCTATCTTCTACTCATACACCAGAAGCTTGAATGGTTTTGCTGCTACTCTGGAAGAAGAAGAAGCTCTTGCTCTTTCAGGTGAATTACTTATCACTAAACCATAGTTTGCACAGTTCGTAGACACAAAATTTAAGATTTTTACTAACTGAATTGATGTTGTTGCTGTTGTCAGAACTCCCTCAGGTAACATCTGTATTTCCTAACAGAGCAAGTAGTCTACACACAACTCGTTCATGGGGATTCCTTGGATTAGAAGAAGGCGCTGGAGAATCTGAGAATGAAAATATTCCTATGCAGTCACTATGGAGAAAAGCAAAATTTGTGGAAGATGTTATAGTTGCTCACCTAGATACTGGTAGCTACTAGCTCCCCAATAATCTAAAAAAAGTTCAGTGTATGCTTGATAAGATACATTAAGATAATTTTAATTTTGTTGGTGGTGTTAAATATTCGTGTTATTGTTCTTCTGGTTTTAGGGGTATGGCCTGAATCTGCAAGCTTCCGAGACACAGGTATAGGACCTATTCCTTCTCGATGGAGGGGCATTTGTCAAAATGGAACAAAATTTACTAATGCTCAATGTAACAGGTATGTTGATTAATATGCATGGCACTTCTCAATGTAATTTCCAGTTGTAATCCTTTATTAGTTTTAATATAGGTTGCCTGCATAACAAAGCCCAATCCAAATAACGATGTCCCTATAGGCAAATACTAGAATCTTCTTTCCAACCAAATACTTAAATGGAGAATCTTCTTTACGACCAAATACTTAAATCTTCCTTTACATATTTTTAATGTAAAGGTTCTTAATGTGACTTCACATTTTATAGTTTTGACCCTAAGGTGTCTTTATGAGGCCGAAACACAGTCCCTACGACCAAGTATTTCATTTTCTTTTCCACCTTTTTTTTACCTTAAGGATTTTGAAGGTTTTTGGTTGGGTTATAAATTTATTGTTCTTGATTTCAAATTTGTTTCTCTTAAGTTTATAACAAATTTGTAAAAATATTATGGTTTTTGTGAGGTTTTGTTCTTATTAGGTTTCAGATTCAAATTTTATAAATAGAAACAAAAGAACAAATTGTGAAGAAAAATGTGAAGGTTATAAAATTCTTGTATGAAATTTGTGATTCGTAAAGATATTATAGTTTATGTCAGATTTAATTTTGTTTGTGTGAAATTTAATACTTATTAAGTTTTGAGTTCAAATCCAATTGAAAATGTTGAGATTAAAATAGGCACTCTTCACAGTAATATAGAAGTATCACTTTCCAAAGTGTTGTGTGCTGCAGGAAACTGATTGGTGCCAGATACTTCATCAATGGATTTTATGCTGCATATGGAGGTTTGAATTTCTCTGCGACAGGCGAATTTTTTTCTCCCAGAGACAGAGGTGAACATGGAACGCATACTCTGTCCACAGCGGGTGGGAATTTTGTGAGAAATGCAAGCCTATATGGACATGCAGAAGGGGTTGCAAAAGGAGGAGCTCCTCATGCCAGAGTTGCAACTTACAAAGTTTGTTGGCCTGATGATAACGGTGACTATAGTTGCTATGATGCAGATATCCTTGCAGCATTCGATGTGGGGATGCATGATGGGGTCGATGTGTTCTCCATTTCTCTGGGAGGTTTTTCTCCTAATTATTTTCAAAGTAGTGTGTCCATTGGATCATTCCATGCTGTCCAGAGAGGAAAGGTAGTTGTCTGTTCTGCTGGAAATGATGGTCCAGATCCCTTGACAGTTGTAAATGTGGCACCATGGATCATCACTGTGGCAGCAAGCACCATTGATAGACAATATCCTTCACATGCTATTCTTGGAAACAACAGAAAATATATAGTTAGTATACCTTATCTCTTTACCTCATATCAAATTTTGGCTAACCTATCTGATGGAATTTGATATATGAATCTGATCCCTTCCATTATAATACCAGGGGCTAAGCCTATCCCAGATAAATGGGTAATAAAAAAATAATTTTTATAAATTCCATATAAATATTTTTAATAAGAATATTCTAGAAATTAATAAGGATATAAGGTTTTTTAAGGATAATTGATATTAATAAGTCATAGTATAGGTTATGATATCCTATAAAACTTATTGACAAATTTAATCCGTTCGTAATAAAATTGGACCCATGAAATAATTTTTAAAAATCTCACACACATAATTTTAAAATAATTATATAAAAACATTAAGATATATTATGAAGTATTTTGATGTCTATTATAGATTAATATTTAACAATGTTTACTAGTTATTTAATTTATATAGCTACACTAATTCTAACTATTTAACTTATATAAATACACTAATATAATTTTAGAGTGGATATTTTTATAAGAAAAGTAAATTTGTTCGAACATTTTCAATTACTTTCATCAAAATTTCTAAATTAAAATTTTATATAAATAATTCCCAAAAATATTAAAATTAATTTCATTATATAAATTATCTCACTATAAATATATTATTTACACTAATAAATTATCTTCACAATTTAATTTATGTATATGCATTAAATAAAATTAATCTAAACATCTATATATTAAAACAATAATAATAATAAATTATTTTTCCGACATTCTTACCTCATTCACTATATATATCTATATAAAATAATATAATACTAAATTATGTTCTCGCATTCTTACATCATCACCATGTATTGTCTCGTGTGATGGATCACAGAAAATAGTTGAAGCCCGTTCTGTACTATATTTGCTCATTTTAAGACTTAGGACATATATCTATATCCTATATATAAGTTGGTATAATTTAATTATATATTTTATTTATTGAAATGAATTATTAAAAATTATTTTTAATTAAAAGTGATTATGTATTATTTGGAAAAAGTATATGCAATGTGATTTAAAAAGAGATTAAAATTAAATTATTTTTTATTTATTGAAATATAAATGATAAAATTATATATATAAATAATATTTTTTATATAATATTATATTATTTAATTATAATAATTTATAGTAACTTATATTTATATATATATATTATAAAAGAATTTTAAGTAATTTGTGAGTGTGACTTTCAAATTGCCATCATTATTTCAAATACTAATGAGTTCAATAACCTAACCTTTATACATATTGTATAAGTACATTTATTACTAATTATTTTTAAGATTTTTACGAGCATTAATAAACATAAAGGTTTATTGTTACTTCATTTAATGTTATATAACAATTTTAACATTAACAATTTCTTAAAAGATTGTTTCAATATTATTTAATATAATTAATAATTATATTGGACAAACCCTTACATATATTGATTTCCAGAAAATATTTTATGGTTTTTGAGATTTTTTATTTTGGGAGGAGATTTGAATTGATTTTTAGGAAATTTAGAGTTATGGGGTTATAGAGAGCTTATCCCAATAGTTTAGCATGCTATTTTATTCATAAATTAGTTAAAGGTGGGTTGATTTCATATAGATTTAGTTAAGCTAAAACCAATCCAGAGAAATATGTAGGTGAGGGGGGATAGAGTGGAAAAACGTTTGAATTGATTCTTAGTATATAAGGAGATTTTAGAAGATTCTTTAAGGTTTTAGGAGTGGGTCAATTTTGGAGGTGAATATAATTATTTTTTGGTTATTTTGGAGATGGTGGGAGTAGTGAATAAGCCTCCAAAGTCCATTCAAATTTAATGCAGAATGGCTAAAGGAGGAGGATTTTATCAATTTGACCAAGGGCATTTGGAGACCTTATGAGGAAATAGTGGTGTTATCAACTGCTTTACAATTTGAAGGAAATTAAAAAAAAAAAAAAAAAAATTAAGTTGTCATTGGTTGGGCTTATGTCCAGAGAGAGAGAGAGAGAATCCTTTAATTGATATGTCTCCTCATTCAAAACCCTTTGTAATAGTCTTATCGTATATCTGAGGCATGGCATATACAGGTCTATCTTCCAAGTCATCCCACTCTGTCACAACCATTTCTCTACATGCCTCCTTATAGGTGACCTTCTCATGCTAAGGATCGAACTTCGATGGTGGGTCTGCAGCTTTCCATACTCGTTGTTGGTTATTGTTGATTTGTTTGGCATCATACACTACAATCTTGGTCCCTACACATGTCACAACATTTACATGTGATTGATCTTAGCACAATAACTCTCTATATGTTCTACCCCTTCTTATCTTAGATCTTTGCAAGAAACTAATGGATGTCCTCTATCGCATGATCTAAAGCTAGACAATATGTGCATGTTGTACATGGATTAGGATAATCCCTAGCAAGATGTCTAGGTTGTCCACAATTGTAATAGATGATTGGTCCCCTTCCTTGTCCAAAATCTCCTCGTCCTCATCCAAGTCTTGCAAATCCTCCAAGTCCTTTGCCCATCATACCCGAACCTCTTTCTGGATAATTATAGTTCTACACCATGTTATCTTAGCCAACCTATAGACTATAAGTATCCATGGTTTGATCTCGTATCAATTTTCATATAATGAATGTGCGACCTACGATAATGAATGTCGTGACCAATAGACTTGCACAAGTCACAAAACAATGTTATTGTTGTAGTCTCGTATTCATGCATCATCGGACAAGTCAAGGGTGTATGACCCCAAACTCTACAAATATCACACCATAATCCTCTTCCCTGTGCCATTGGATTAGCTGCATCAATTTCCATATGCTCGATTAGTATAGGGAATTCATTGATGTGGTGCCCTTCCTTTTGATATACTGTGCACAAGACCTTTGCACAATGTTCTTTCTCCTTTGCCAAATCCTACAATTGAACAGTAAGCATAGCCATATTTAACCGAAGCTAAGTTATACTAGAACTCTCTCCTCCTACTGCAGTTTCTAGAGACACTCCCAATTTTAGTGCTATCTCCAAGGCTTCTAACTGAGTCTGAATTTTTTTTTGAGTTAATGGAGCATGAATATGCAGTAATGTTCCTATAATAAACCACTCCTTATGTTTCTCATTAGGAATTTTGAATGAAAACTTTCCAAACAATACTTTAAACCACTAACTATAATCGCAGATGGATTCATTTGTTCTCTTTTTTATCTCTTTCAACTATGCTATGCACTGGAATGCAAATTTAGGCCTATGGAACTCCTTCATCATTGCTTGCTTAATGTCTTGTAATGATATTGGCTATGCAGGTGTAGCATTCCTCTTTTATTTCATGTACCAAGTTAAAGTATGATCTCTAAAGGTAGTCTTCAAATGTATAATCTTGGCATTATCATCACGGACATTATTAGTATCCCAAATTTACTCACATAAAAATAAGTCTTGTTTGGGCTCTTCGTTCTTATAACCATGAAAATCGACATCTCTAGTGTGTCTTCCATTTTTCTATGTCTACCAGCCTTGAAGATGTTCCACTAGATACAAGTACTATCTGTTGTGATCTGCTTCCTCCTAGTTGACTAGTCTAAATCTAACAACGATTTTGACTCCCTTTACTTCCATTTCTAACTAAAGTATGTACAACACTAGAAGGAGAACTTACCTCTATATGAATAGGTGTGCATGGGATCATGGATTCTGTTAAATTTTGTAGCTATGGTCAATCATCATAATATATTCATTTTCATTTGTAATTGTGAATTATGAATTATATTTGTCAAAGAAAATTTATTTGAGGCATGTTATTCATGCTTGCAAGAAAATGGAAAATATTTATTTTGTATTCAAAAGAAAAAATATTATAAGGATCATCAAGATCGAAAAAAAATGAAATTTTTAATTTGTATTTTATCTCCACAAGTGACCAAGTCGACTCCTCTAATATCAAGTTGGCCTGCCTAAGGGACACACCCCTTTGCATGGAAGAATCACTATAAATAGATCCTATTCGCTCTCCTCCATGACATAGTTGATCACACATATTATCTATGTTAAAGCGAAGGACACAAGGAACATTTCAAGGAAAAAATTCAGAGGGAGAAAGATCGTTATATAGCCCTCACTCTAGAAATCAAGGAGGCCAAGATCTAGACATCTAAATGTGGCATAAATCTCTATCAATCAATGTGAAGTTTTTGTGGTTTTTGTACATAGGTATGAGACACCTTTTTTTGTGGAATCATCCGAGTTTGAAGGATAATATAGAGGATGTGTTTCAGCCCCTTTGGAGACCTCATCTCTAAGGTATGTTTTTGTGAATAAGTGTGCATGTTGAGGTAGAATTGTAGGACTATTTCCATCCCTCTTGAAGACCCTCTCTCTATAATATATCTCTTGAATATAGTGTGCATTCAAAGGTTGATATGAACGGAATCATGTGGGTTCTGAAGCATACTTGGAGGATGTTTCGCGACCTTTTTATAGAGCTTCTTTGATCATATTTATGGAGGGTTGACTTAGTCCTTGGTGGTTGTTCTTCATATTGGTTAATTGACTTTGATTTATCTCTTGTTGCATTGATTCTCTAAGGAAAATGTTGGTTTGGTTTTCCCTCATTGTGAGTTTTCCTAGGGTAAAATCATTTTGCCTTGTTATGCATTGTGATATCTATTGCTCTATTGTCTATTTAGTAAAATTCCTAAGGTATAATTCCTTAATTATCTTTTTTATATGTTAAGAAACATGCATATCCTTAGAAGTAATGATAATAGTTCATAAATAAAGTACTTGCATCTACTGTTCTAAAAAGTCAACATGGTATCAAAGCTTTGGTGAAGGAAAGAGCACATAAATAACTCCTTGAAAAATCCTATCTTGAGATCACTTTGAAGAAACCCTAGATCTATAGTGAAGTTGAATTCATGGCCTCTACAATGAAATTAGAAAACAAGTTAGAAGGGTCTACTAACTCTAGGTCTTGCAAGACAAGAATTGACCTTATCCTTGCAAGAGAAGATCTTTTGGAAATTGTGCAAGGCGAGGTGACTAAACCTACATATGAAGCAAGAAACAAGAATTACAATAAGGATTACATCACTTCCATGAGTATCATTGTGGAATCAAAGTTGAACACCTCAAAGAAGATGTATGATTCCCTAAATGATTTGTATATTGTCAACGATATTAGTTAGGTCATGAGTTTAAGAAGTCAACTTCATGATATAAGAATGATAAAGAAAAATATAGTGGTTTCATATTTTGTGAGTATTTCGCAACTGAGAGATCAACTTCAAGCCATTGATGAATTTTTTTCTGACAAAGAACTTGTTACTTTGACACTTAATGGACTACCACATTCTTTGGATTCATTTGTTGCAAGTATAATTAGTTGAAAGGAAGCCCTGGTTTTTTAAGAACTATAGGCAGCTTATGCTTGGGAAGAACCAATACTCTTATCTAGAGATAGAAATCCAAAATAAGAAGAATATTAATGAACCCTATACATATTGTTCCAATAAATATGGAGGAAGAAAGAAGTATGGTTTCCAAAACAAGAAGAAGAAGGACTTTGATAGAAGACCTAATTCTCAAAGGAAGAAAGATATGTACCAAACTCAAGGTTTCCCTTGTAACAAAGCTTGTCACTTCAAATACTAATGTATTGAAAGATTCAATGATAGAAATAATAGAGGGAATCACCATGCTACCATGGAAAAATTTGATGAGTGGTCCAAGAGAACCAACATTGGAGGAGATAAAGACCACTTCTATTATTCAGCATGTGTAGGATCTCTTGTGGATGACAATAATATATGATTGATCAATAGTGGAGCATCAAGTCATATGATAAGAGATCATGATAATCTTACAAGTTTGATGGAAAGAATATTGACACAAAAGTTGGATTTTGGAGATAACAATCACTATGCAATTAAAGGAATTAGCACAACACTAGTTGAGATGTAAATAGGTGAAAGCGTTCACTTGAGAAACATACTCCATGTTCCAGGTTTGAAAAATAAATTGGTTTCAATTTCGTGCATAAAATATAGAGGAGATAGAGTAGCCTTCATTGATGGGAGAGTCCTTGTTTGGGAAAAGGGCTCTAATATAAGATCTATTAGGGTTATTTGGATTCATGAAGGAAGGTTATATAAAATCTTGGGGAAATCTTCCTAACATTTAGTGTGTAATGTAACCCTGGTGAGCTATGGCATGGGAGATATGCACATATTCATTATAGAGTTTTTTGAAATTTGAAGCAAATTGTTTCAGGTGTACCAGATTTAAAGATGGATCATAGAGGTGTGTGTAAGCGATATTCTCTTGGAAAGAATGTTAATAAACCATTTATAATTAGTGAACATAGGTCCAAATAGATTTGGGATCTAGTCCACTCTAAGGTATGTGGTCTTATGCTAATGAAATCCCTTGGAGGCATTCTATATTGTGTATTCTTTATCGATGACTTCCCCTACATGACGTGGATCCATATGATGAAATCAAAAGATGAAGTTTTTATAATGTTCGAAGAAGTCAAAGTTGAAGTGGAGAACCAGAGAAGGAAGGGGATAAATATCCTGATATCAGATAATGGAGAAGAGTATAACTACAAGGAACTCATTACCTTTTGTAAAGAAGATGGAATTAAGAGGGAACTAATAGTTCCCTATAATCCTCAGCAGAATGGTGTAGCTAAAAGAAACAATCGATGAAGAAAATGTATTGATTTTCCTGTGGGGAGAAGTATCTAGGACACCCGTATACATATTGAATGGAAGTTTTAACATACTTATGGAAGATAAGGCTCCCGAAGAAGCATGCATAGGTCAGAAACCATAAGTTGATCACATGAGAATGCTTGGGTGTCCAATGTTAATATTTGTACCCAATGATAAGAGAAATAAGTTAGATCCTTATAGTAATAAGGGGATATTTGTTGGGTACAACGATTTATCAAAATCCTACAAAATCTATGTTTTGGGGTAGCGACAGGTTGAAGTAAGTAGAGACATGAATTTTGATAAGATGTAGCTTATTGGAAATCCAGAGAAAAGAAATCAAGCACTGAAGATGAAGAAAAGAATCATGTGGCTCCCAAAGAAGAGATTTTAGGTCCTCCCTCATCATCCAACCATTTTGAAGACCATGAAGAAATTCAATAAGGACCTTGTGAACTTGTGGATCTTATGGTTGTTACAGAAGATAGAAATATACCAGCTTGGCTCAAATCTACTTTACAAGATGCAAAATGACATATGTCTCCATGAGGCACCTTCAAGGAATCTAAGAGACCTAAGAGGTACTTTTGTTATGCATCTTTGATGACTATGATGATTGAATCAAAACCTTCCAGCTTTGAGGAAGCAGTTACTCAACAAGTGTGGAAGGAAGCAATGATGGAGGAATACCAATCTATTATGAAGAATGATGTTTGGGAAATTTTTCCAAGACCTTAAGAAAAACCCGTGGTAACCTCAAAGTGGATTTATAGAATCAAGTATGCAACTGAAAGGAGCAACAACAAATAAAAGGCGAGATTTGTGGCTAGAGGTTTCTCTCATAAAGAGGGAGAATACTATGATGAATTCTTTGCACCATTTGGTAGGTACACCATGATTAGATCTCTTATTTCTCTTACTTCATTTATGGGATGGAAGATACATAAGATGGATGTGAATACCACCTTCCTTAATGGTGTGATTGAAGAAGAAGTGTACCTAGAGAAACCTAAAGGTTTTGAGGTTCGTGGAACAGAATCTCATGTGTTCAAACTAAAGAAGGCCTTGTATGGACTTAAGTAGGATCTGAGAGCTTGGTATTCTAGAATTGATGGATATATGACAGGACTTATTTTCTCAAAGAATATTGTTGATCCAAACCTTTATATAAAGGTTGTGAAGGGTAAGATTATGATGTTGCCACCATATGTTGATGATTTGTTCTTGACAAGTGTAGATCATCTTATTGCTCAGTGTAAGAGGGATTTTACCTTTGAATTTGACATGAAATATATTGGCTTGATGCGTTACTATTTAGGACTAGAAGTCTGGTAGAAATCTGGTGAAATCCTTCTTGGGCAAGGAAAATATGTCATCAAGATCCTTTAGAAGTTTGGCATGATGGAATACAAGTCTATGGAAAATCCTATGGTGACGAACCTAAGAAATTTTAGTTTGAATTTGACCTAGTGGATCCATCCATGTACCAAAAGTTTAATTGGATCATTGATGTATTTGGTGAATACCATGCCAAATATTTTCTTTGCAATGAACAACTTGAGCCAGTTCTAGACGAAATTGAGATATAAGCATTAGATTGTAACAAAGCATATATTGAGATATTTTCATGGTATTGATGACTATTTATGAGATATGATTTGAATGGTGAGATACAATTGTATGGATATACAGACTCTGACTAGGTAGGGAGTGTGGATGATAGGAAGAGTACTTCTAGTGTATGTCTCAATTTGGGTTCTTTTGATATGCTATATGAACAGGAAGAAAACCTTTGTTTCACTCAGTACTAAAGAAGCATAATATATTACAGCTTGTTTGGCATATCGTGAGGGAGAACGGCTTCATAAGCTACTCTATGGATTGTTAGACTAGATGTTAGAACCGATTATGCTATTATGTGATAATCAAAGTTGTGTGAATATGACATAAAATCCATTGTGTCATGAAAACTCGAAGCATATTTATATAAAGTACCACTTCATTTATGATATAGTGCAAAAGGAAATAGTGAGGCTCTAGTATATCTCCAATGATGAGTAGATGATTAACATTCTCACAAAGCCTCTATCTCAGGAAAAGTTTATATACTTCGTATATAAGCTTGCACTTGTGGACAACCCATCTATTAGTGAGAGGGAGCATTGATATGACATCAGCGGGGGCATGGCTCGTCATGTTGGTGGCAACAAGAGCATGGCTTGAACTATTAATGGGAGGACAACAGGGTCATGGCTTAACCTATTGGTGGCAACAGGAGCATGGCTCAAACTATTACTAGGAGGAAAACAAGGGTATGGCTCAAACTATTGATGAAAACAAGAGAATGACCTGAACTATTGGTGAGGCAACAGGAGGGACATAAATTCTAGAGCGAATGGTCCTTGAGGGATGGACACTCAATAGAGTGCATACCTTAATGAGATAGCATGAAGGATGGACATTTTAGGTTGAATGGTCAATGAGTCCCAAACACTCATAAAGTGGGTGCCTCTTCAAGGCCTAGAGAGATAGTTTTGGATTCAAGATATGGGTTTCCCTAGGGTTTGACCATGGGTTATGGAAAACTTGTACTAGTTGAAGTACCATGAGGTGAGGCACCTATCTGATCATGGTGACTATTTGAGAGAGTACTACTAGTTAGTAAAGCTACATATATTTTGTTACATATTAATGATAATGTTGATATAGGTCAAGAGTGTTGACCTAGATGTTGATGCTCTCAATGAGTTATACTTTTCCTAGAGACATCATGCATACATATAACATTTGGACAATAATTATGAATACCTTCCTAGCTAAGAGGGAGTGTTAAATTATGTAGCTATGGTTGGTCTTCCTAATACTTCATTTGTATTTGTAATTGTGAATTATGAATTATATTTGTGAAAGAAATTTTAATTGAGGCATGTTCTTCCTGCTTGTAAGAAAATGGGAAATATTTATTTTGTATTCAAAGGGAAAAATATTATAACGTCCATCAAGAGTGGAAAAAAATGAAATTTTGAATTTTTATTTTACCTCCACAAGTGACCAAGTCGACTTCTCAAAGATCAAGTCGGTCTACCCAAGTGACACACCCCTTCGCATGGAAGAATCACTATAAATATAATCTATTTGCTCTCCTCCATGACACATTGTATCACACATCTTATCTTTTTTCAAGCGAAGGATACAATGAGCATTTGAATGATAGAAATTAGAAGGAGAAAGATTATTCTATATCCCTCACACTAGAAATAAAGGAGGCCAATATCTAGACGTTTAACTATGGCATAAATCTATGTGGATCGATGTGAAGTTTATGTAGTTTTGGTATGCATATCTAAGCCAACTTTTCTATGGAATCATCAAAGTTTGAAGGATAATATAGAGGATGTGTTTTGGCCCCTTTGGAGACCTCATATATGAGGTATATTTATGTGTATAAGTGTGCATGCTGAGGTATAATTATAGGACACTTTTCATCCCTATTAAAGACTATATCTTTATGATATATCTCTTGAATTTAGTGTGAATTTGGAGGTTGATCATAATGGCAGAGTGTTATTTTTGAGGAAGCCTTGGAGGACATTTGGTGACCTTCTTATAGAGCTTCTTTGATCAGATTTATGGAGGGTTGACTTGGTCCTTGGTGTTGGTATTCATACTGGTTATTTGAATTTGATGTATCTTTTGTTAAGTTGATTCTCTAAGGAAAATTTTGAATGGGTTTTTCCCCCATTGTGGGTTTTCCCAGTGTAAAATATTTTTGTCTCTTTACACATTGTGATCTTTATTTCTCTATTTTCTATTTAGTTGAATTTATGAAGTATAATTACTTATTGATCTTTCTGATACACTAAAAACATAAATATCATTGGAAGTAATTATCATAGTTCATAAATAAAGTACTTGCATCTATTGCGCTAAAAAATCAACATGTTAGACACAAACATATTATTTGCAGAATTCTTGGGATGCACGTTATTTTCACTTCTTGGCCTAGGCTATGAAATTTCCCTTTCTCTCCCTCTATTCACAGTATGTCAATTTGTTCTCAATCCATACTTCTTTAATATCCATCGCTCCTCCTTCTCCTATGACCTCTCACTATCTCCTTTGTTGGACTTTGATAGACTGTAGACACTGATGCAAACCTCTCTCCTCTATCACTGCCACCTTGGAACCTTCTACCACTATGAAAAATACCACCTTCAAACTCTTCCATATTTCTCCTTCCTTTCCACTATTCAGCTAAACTTCCTTGGGATACCCTTTCTACAATCATATTCATGGATATTCTGCATATCCATCATCCTTTACTTTCTCCTTCTCCTACAACTTAGTCTTGTTCCCTCATATTACGCCATGCCCTTCCCCTAGCTTTCCATCAGCACACAAGGGGTTTTGTTGTTCATGGTGTTAGATTCCATATTCAACACTTACAAAGGTTGACAATTCTTGAATAAACCATCCATTTGGGCCTCCAAAAATTTTTCATTCAACAACAGTATATGAGATAATAGATTTAACTGAAAACTCTATAATATATCCTCCAATTACAATTTCAAACAAAAAATCAACAACTCGGGTAATTTTGTTGTCTAATAACTAGAACCTTCAAATTCACTCAAGAATCCAACTTCTAGGTTTAACCACTTTCCAATGTCTATTCTGGTTGTTAAATTTTTGAATCCACTCTACAAGCAACTCTAAAATTCAATAAATAAAATTTCATAAAATTCATAAAATATGTATCATTGCAACTATCTATTAATGTTAATCATTTGATTCCCAATTTCACAAGAAGCAAACTCGTTTAGCTTATTTTCAAACCACCTACCAATTTCTTCCTCTGTAAGGTTCCACATCCCCTTCAATCAGAAACCCCAATTCTAACAACAAGACCATTTTTTGGATATTTCTAGTTTATGACCCAGTTTACTATGCTTGATGCGACCAACAAAATCTCCACTGAGTATTTGTGCTTAAGGAAATGTCTGTAGAATAGGAAATGTCTCACTCAAGGCACCTATGGGGGGTCTAGGAAAACTAGGTTTCTGTAGTTGCAAGGGGAATGGAAATCTAATTTGGGTTATCCTTCTACCACACCTACACTCCAATTTACATATAAACCCCAATTACAAATATTTGAGACAAAATGCGAGAATATATCAACAAAAAGAATTTTAAAAGAAATGGGTGCATTGATTACTCTTAGCAAAGAAATTTTTCCATTTGAACAATAACATCATGGACAAATGACACTCAGAATAAAACCATCAAGAAAACACAAGAAAAAAGATATGTATAACTCCAACCATCATTATCATTACCAAAGAGTGCCAAATGTAATACACATATTCTTACCACAATATTCCCCTAATTTAACCAACTTAAATTCAGAATTACGTAGTTATAATCATAATATCAATACCCAAACGATTAACTAGCTAAACAACCAACTCCTATCTTATTATCCTCTGCTAATTTAAATATAATTACATGGGAAATACTCAAGTAAACCATTACCATGGGTAGACATATTGTTGTTGTTAAACTAGACCAAATCAAAATGTGGGCATTGATACTTTCAAAATTAATAGTTTCCCACCTAGCCACTCCTTTGCTTATGTTCCATTATTGACTACATAGTTCTCCATTGTATACTGAAATTGCGTTCTCTACAATATCCACACAATATTATAGCATGCTAATTCTACTCCTTCTTCATGTGCATGCACACCCAAAACTACTCCAAAACTTACCTCCAACATGCCCCCAACACACACTTATGGCTCATCCCAATCCATTCAACCAATCTTCAATGAAGGGAATTTCATCTTGAGTGTGTCTTTTAATGAATTGAAGACTTTTCAGATCTCATCGACCCACTGATGCATCTACGTAGACTTTGTTTGGATCTAAATAGATACTTGCAAAGACATGTCTTTAAAGGTCACACATTTCTCCACGTCAACAATGATGGCCTTAATATCCTGTTGCGTGGCCACAACATCATTCCTAACTCAAATTGCTTCATCATACAACCCTCTACTTAGAATTCAAACTCCTGATGGGTCGTTTTAAACTACTTAACTTCTTTATCCAAGTGTAATTTCTGGGTTACAACTGTTGTTTGATCATTGATGGGAAATTGACTCATGCTGGCAAGTAGTTGTGCACTTTTCTCATGTGCGTTATGAACTTTAAAGGTAAGATGTTTTAGCTCCTTATTATACACAATACTATTCCATAAGGCCATGTCATCTACGTATATAGGTTGACATTGATGATCCAACTATTTTAGATGTGTGTAACATGTAAAGTCCTTCTTAGCTCTAGTGCGACGCTATCTTTCCTCAAGAGGTGCACGTGGTTGATGTTGTATTCTTAGCTCCTCAACTTGGGCTTTCATTGCATGTGCTACTTCACCAATCTGTATAAATTTTCCTTCTACTCAAATACCTTCCTCCATGAACTCTTCCATGACCTTCTTCTACACAGTTTCAACAGTTGTGTGTGATTCCATCTCACCATGCACAACTTTCTACTTTTCCTCTACTAGCTACAATTTATCATGTTGGTATACTTCCTAGGTAGAAAAGGCTTGAGCTCAATATAATGTGGTAGTTTAAGCACGTGATTGTAATTTGGTAGAAACATTATCCTACAACTAGTGTAAACTTTCCAAAGACAACTGAGACAAAATTAAATTAATATGTGGAAAACCTCTTATTTGTTGTGACACGGCTTCAATAGGACACTCTATTTCTTAATGGGAGACTTAGAGCACTATGCGCTCTCTACAAGTAGCGAACATATCCATGTGTGGTTACAAAATACCATGTTCACTTTGGGCCTCTACTTATTCTACTAGCTTCGTATTACTCCACTATACAATCATTGCCTTTAGAGGTTTCCAATAGTTGCCATAATTGTTCTAGCCTTTCCAACACTCATTGTTGATCCTGATGAAATTTCCCAAGAGCCTCCTTCGTCTACTCATCCACACTAAATGCTTCTTCTTTTTTCTCATCTACCTACTTAACAATGTGCTCAATATCATTTCCAGACATCGATGTTTCCTGAGTGATAAAAGTCGATTTAGTCTTCTCTGACACAGGATGCACTTTTTCCCAATGCTTTCTACAGTAGTCCTTTTGAATCCTACACTCGTTGCATCCTAAACTTGTTCAATTTTTTTTTATAGACAGAGTCGTAAACTATTCTAGTTCCTAACTCTGGATATGTTCCATATCTTCTTGTCACTACTATCTCTCCTAGTCTTCACTACTTTCTAGGTTTTCTACGTTCAGCTCCACTTTCGCTAATTGTTTCCATTCCTATTCCCAGTAATTAACATAAGCCTGAAAATATTCAGCCATTAGTTTTAAATTAAAAGTCTCCCATTGTTGATTGGGGATATCCCTTAACCTGAATGTATAGGTGATGGGGGTCAGGATCATATCTTTCAACCACTTCTTCTAGAATGTGCAAGGTCTGGTTTATCACCTAATAGATCATTTCTTGATAAATAAAGAAGAGTACATTAATATAATATATATATATATATATATATATTATATATATATATATATATATATATATATATATATATATAATATATATATATATATATATATATATATATATATATATATATATATATATTATATATATATATATATATTGGATAGGGACCAACTTTTCCCATAGGTTTTGAAAGTGAGCAGTCACAATAGGGAGCTAAGTGCTTTCAATTATCTACAAATCCTCATGCATGTTCCACTTATGGAGAACAACGAAAATAAGCAACCAGGAATAATGAAAATAAACACCTTTATCCTGCACATCATGAAAATCTGCTAAAAATTGGTTGAGAAAGAAAGTTTCCCAATTTATTTGTACTTCCATCGAGCACTTGGAAATTGCAAGAATCACGCATTTCAGCACTCCATGTTTTTCAAAATTTTATTAGTAGCTTACAGGTTATCACTTGTGTAGAAATTTGAACACCTGGATCATTTATCTCCGACACCAAAAACCCTCATTTACCTTTGTTTATACCATATTTTTTAAATAAGTATGCACCCATAGTTTTCTGTTTGTCCTTGAATAGTGGCCTCGAGTCCTCGCCTACCAAGGGGAACTAGTGATCTCCTCAATTACCTGTGTGTTGATGGTGTTGGATGCCTCCAACAATTAAGGGGTATCTCTGATATGAAGTCTCAATTAGACCTTACATCATTTTGGAGTAGGAGCCCCATCTGGGAAATAGACCTGGTCACCATATTCTTAATGATATTCCTTGGTTGCAATAAGCAAAACAAGAGAAACGCATATACTTTCGAGATAAAAAAACTAAGTTAGCCTTGTGATGTATTCATTTGCAAAGTGTATAATGGTTCCTTCACAAAAGGAAAAAAAGTGAGCCTTTAAGAGAAAAGTAATAGTACCATCACAATAAAGACACACACATATCTAAAAGAATCATTAGTTATCTTTTGAAATAGTTCAAAAATAAATAACGATCATGAAAAAAGGAAACACATAGTTCAAGTATGCATACTAAGGCCAACGAAATACTTCATTTTCATTAGTATGTAGAAAAATAAAAATACAACGAAACAATGAAACAGTAGTCTTAAGAAAATTCGCGACATATGCATGAAAGTGTGTTGGCTCTATGAGCTTTGAATTATAAAGTGAAAGTCCCAAGATACACCATTAAAATGATACAACACTAGTTCCAATAGTGGAATGTTAAGCAACAACTTGCATCTCAAAATACTAATCTTTTCTCCTATACCTAGCTTAAGAAGCCAAGGTGAAAAGTCATTTGCTTGAGCTATGAGGGTGTATATATAACAAATGAAGTGACTCTTCACCTTTGTTATGACCCTTGAGCTTCCCTTATAACTTTTGTACTTCCATGTGACCTTTCAAATTCCTATGCGACCTTTGAGCTTCTACATGACTTTTCACATTCTATGTGTGACCCTTGAGCTTCCACACATTTTTACATTTCCTTTTTTCAAAAATACGATATTACATTTCCACAAATTTGTTGAAAAATACAATGACACATATGACTCATATGGTGACACTTTGAGAAGCCATGACTTAGTGATAGTGAAATGGAACTTCATTGTGTTGTATCAATGTCAAGGTTTTCTCAATGCTTTTATCTTTATATCATCATGATAGGTATTGCATGTACTCAATATTCATCCTCCAAGAGGCTGGAATGATATAGATTCTTCCATGTGATCTCGATCTTCATTCTTATGTCATGATCCAGTGTCCCTTTATCTCTTTACTTGATGGTCTCTTTGTGTTTTCATCTTCACAAGTGTCTTCTTGCAACATCTCCTTGGTATCCTCCTTGAGCATCATCCTGTCTTGTCAAGATAATAACACCTGCAAATGGGATTCACTCATGACAAGATGACATCAGTCACAAAACATTCTAGTTTATCATGTTTCTCATGCAACATACTAACTAAGCTAATACAGTGTGCAATATTGAGGAGGAGGCCTAAGGATTGCGCAATGCGTAAGAGTAGGAGGAAGGAAGTGAGGGTCTAGGCTTTGTGACTACGTACTGTGCAATGGGAAAGAGACAAGGAGGCATGATTGTGCAATTGGGGAAGTTAGGGAGGTAAGGGAGATATGATTACTCATTGTGATTGCACAATGTGTAGTTTTGGAAGTAGAGGGTCAGTGCACTATGTATTTGAGCACTACATAGGCTTATACATGACTTGACTATTGACTGAAAGTGCACAATGCATAGTGGAGGCCAAGCTAGGCAAGGATTGTGTAGTGGGAAAGTGATCCGAGTTGAATCAACTCCCAACTTAACCAAGATCTTTTACATTTGTGATGTGATTAGAAATGCAATTAAAATAGCATAAAGGAACATAAATGCATGTTGTAAAGAAGAAGGGACATGAAAATCATCAGCAACATAAAATAACAAGACGTTGATAATGGAGTTCGTCCAAGAGGGACTACGTCTCCGGGCCCCGTTGTGAAGATGGTGTAGGTTGTTGCATTAAGTGTTGTCAATAGTGATGATGTACATAGGTGGTGAGATCGCTATCATACAAGGAAAATGCCCTCACGCAGGAGTGGCTCCAAGAGATGTTTTGCTGCAGAAACTTTTAGTCAAAAAGGACTCCTATCAATATGACCTAAACTCATGCATGATGATAATGAGTATCCCGCCAAAATGGCATAAAAGGGATCTCGATTCAGACATACATGGTGACAACATGAGTATCCCATCAACATGACGACAAACAGATCTCAAATAAAACATGATGAATCATGACAACAAGTACATCCCACAAATGATTCTACATCACATCAAGTAGGAATCATGAAACAAGTAAGAAAACAAGATCCCACATCAAACATCAAACAAGGATCTGTGTAGCAAAATATCTCATAGCAAAAAGAAGTACATGAACATACTTCATATACCTTACATCCTGGGGCCATTAGAAGAAGAAGATGTCAAACTGCTAAATCTGGTCGTACCATCAATCTCATGGCGTTGAATCTCATGGAATGACTGCTCGCACACTGAATGTTAACATCTGTACTCCACTTTGGAAAGTGGATGAAAAAATGAAATCATCAAATGGAAAATCTAAATGCACCATCAGATCAGTGTAAAATCGACTGTCAAATTTCTGAATTCTGAGAAAGTGGAAATCTGGGGCTTAAGGAATCTTTTAGATTCCCCCTAGACTCCTCAAAGCTTCCCTCCTCTGAGTCATCTACAAATTGGTTGCTCAGATCAGGAAATTTATTGTACTATCAAGTTCATTTCACTGAGAGGTGTAAGATCGACATAAAATTTGTCCAATTTGGACACTTCAAAATTTTCATCCTACTAAGAATTTCGCCCAATCATGGTTTCGCCGGCCTCTTCTCTAGGCTCATGGTTCCACCTACAATAAATTAATTAAAAATTACCTCCTCAATTTATGTGTGTGCTCTTGGATCCCCCATGCTTGGCACACTAAACAAATAATAGGTTTATATAAGTTTTTCCAGGAGGACATTACAATGAAGTTGGTTTGGCATTGTGGTAGGAGGGAAAATTAATAACACGGAGGTCGGGGGATCAAATCCTAACCTCCCCAAAAGTACATGTCATTTTGATTTTTTATTACAAAACAGGTGTGGCAGCATTCAAGTGGAGCAAAGTTTTATGGTGCCATTTGCATTACATTTTCGGTGGTGTATTAATGGGGTATGAGGCTTGGTTATGCCACCATATGGGGTCGGCCCACGTGAGCCGGGTGGTTTCGATCCCCGTCGGCCTCACATTAATGTTTATGGTATGTGGTTGTGGTTTTGGGGGTGTGGGTTGGGTCCGCCAGAGGTGGCCCGCCCACCCTATAGTTAAATATTTAAAATGTTATGTGGTGGTCGTTGGAGGGTTCGGCGGGGTAATGGGCGCCGATCCAATTTTGGTTATGGTTAGTTGGGGGTCGGCGGGCGTCATGGCCCGTCGATCCAATTTTTGTTATGGTTGGTTGGGGTTGGCAAAGGTCATGGCCTGTTGACCCAAAATTATTTAAAATTTGTTTTTGGTCCTGGTGGGGGTGGCGGGGGTCATGCCCTGCCACCCATTTTAATATATTTTTTTTTGTGATATAAAAATAACTAGTCATTTTTTAAAATTCGAAAAATGACCGAAGAAGACAATCTAAACAAACCACAAATTAAACTAGAATCCAGCCCACGTTGGTTGGAATCCAGTGGCCGGATTTTTTCCAAATCACTACCTCCTTAAGCTTGCCCAGTCACCCAAGTCAACCCTGAACTTTGATTGCTCCTAACATTTGCATACGAACTCAGTTTGATGAGTCGTTTGCACCACCATGATCAAGACAATGGGACCTTAAACATGAACCTAGTTTGAGCATAATCCAAACAATTTGATTTTTTACCCTTCCTGAGTCCTCTTGGACTTTTGCATGTGTCTGGAGCCACCTGGGTCAAAAATAGTAGCTAACAATGACTGAGAACTAGGAGTGCACGGTGCACAGTTGATTGAGGTAGTTCTATGTGACTACATAGTGCATAGCTCCAGGACGTAGAGGATGCTTGACTATGGCTTGTGACTGTGTAGTTCATAGTTCTAGGAGGAAAAAATATAGGTGCTTGGTCAGGCAAGTTGTGAAGATTATAATACTCTAAAATTGACTAAGTGTGGGATCATTAAGGTAAGAATATGAGACTAGAGCATATAATAGTACTTGAACATGATCACACACTCATAAATGACCAATCACATGATAACAAAACACTTATTATGCAATACCAACATGTGTCCATTGAAATTACAACAAAATGACACTTACCTTCAAGTGTGACACTTAAGGTACATCTTTCGACACAAGTGTCGACTACAACAAGAAAGTGTGCAATAACTTTAGAATGAGTCTAATTCATTTCCCTGTGATAGAAAAAATCCATTAATACAAGAGAAATCATTGGAGTTGCCTCTTAAAAGTGTGCCATGACTTCCTTTCACAAAGAGTGTCTCTTCCCTTAACAAAAGACGACACTTGGAATTCCTTCAAAAGGGACTTAGAAACTTAGGAAGAAAACATGGGATGAATCTAATAACTAGAAATGATAGTTCACATTATCAAATGGGGGCTCCAAGTTTGAATATAAGCCAAAATTTGGAGGGTGTTGCAGTAGAAACAACACTAGGTGATTCTCTGGAAGAACCCCCAGCTTCTTTATTCGGGTCTAGCTTTATGCATGGGGTATTTTCTTTCAAGAAGCATTGATTCATCATGTAGATTACCTCAGCTTCAACATTTATCCCAGTTATGGATGTATCCTTTCCCATTATATTTCTCGGTTGAACACAATTACAAAGTTTACCATATCATAATTTTTTAGATTTGGGAGAAGGGTAATATGTAGTCATGAGTTTAAAATGATCATAGTTTTAATTCCATATCCAGTGTTGCTCCACTACAAATGGGCTTGTTTATTACCTCAGCAAAGTCACTACAATAATTGCTTCATTGTGAGTGAGCTTATTCATTACATTAGTGAAGTTGCTTGCTTCACCTCCCTGCATAGTAAGTCTTTCTCTTCTTTCACCCCTTATTTTATTTTCAATATGCTCATTGGTGTTTTATTAATGTTTATATTGCCAAGGTGGAAGAGGGATCTCAACTTATTTAGAGAAAGAGAGGTTGTTCCTTTAGATATCGTTATATGCCTCTGAAATTAATATTCTATCCGTTAGGTTTCCCCTTTCCCTTCTCTACTTGATTGGATTAGCATGTAAAAAATCATTTAATTACAACACAAAATCAAGGAATGAAGATCCTAAAATAGATATGGCCATCATGGTTCTACTCAAATCTTACCATTTGAATGGATCGTATTTCTCATTCAGAAATCATTGACCTTAAAGATATCATACCTAAGCAAAGAAGAGGGACTAAAAGTTAACCAAGTGTTGTTGTACGTCACAAAGCCCTTTAAAATTTTCACCACATCATTCAGAACCAGACAAAACACTTTCACACAAGTTCTTATTCACAAGACTAAGAAAATAAAGGATGAAGGAAAGAAAAAAACAAGACAATTCAAATGACAATGGACAAGGAAGTAACTATGTACATAGGTAGAAACACATCCCTAGGCTATTATTGAAATTAGCACTTGATATCTTGGTCATTGACAAGAAGAGATTTCATCTTCCCATCTAAGGATTAGAAACAATAAGTATGGTGGCCAAGCTTGTCATGAACAATGAAAGGTTCAATCCACAGAGATTGTAATTTGGTGTGTTTACCTTTCTCTTCATGGGATTTATTCCATTTCAATACTAGGTCTCCCACAACAAACTCCTTGTTCTCGACAGATTTCTTTTCAAACTAGTGCTTGATACGATTCTAATGCATAGAAAACTTTTCTTTTGTTTTTTCCTTTCTTCCTCTAACTTAAGGAGGGTGTCTATCCTGTTATGAACAACAAAACATGGTTTACCTAAGGGTTCTGAATAAAGTTGAAGGGTCGGGAGGTATATGTTCAAAGGAAAGGTAACTTCTTTTCCCTACAAAAGGAAGTAGTGAGAGGTATTTAGAGAGGGTTTTGGTGTGACATGGTTATCCCACAAAGCATTCACCAATGCATTATGCTAGTTCCTTTCCTCAGAGTAAATGGTTTTCTTAATGATGCAAACTAAATTATTATTGGTAGACTCGGCTAATCTGTTTCCTTGAGGGTAGTAGTTAGATGAGTTCTTTAAAACAATACCATTCTCTAATCCAAAATCTTAAAGGTTTAGAAATGAAAATTAAGTTGCATTATCTGAAACAAATGACGTGGGAATGCCAAAATTGGTGATGATTTTTTTCTTAAGGAAGTGGATGACTTCCTGCTCATTTCTTGTTTCAATGGAACTACTTCATCCCAATGAGTAAATTAATATGTGGTAGTTAAGATATATCAATTTTGTTTGATGACATATAATCCCCATTGTTGAAAGGGTTCTTCAGAGATGGTTTTGGTGTGACATGGGTAGCCCAAAAATCATTCACCAATGCATTATGTCAGTTCCTTTGCTCAGAGTAAATGGTTTTCTTAATGATGTGAATTAAATTCTTATTAGTAGACTCGGCTAATTTTTTTCCTTGAGGGCAGTGATTAGATGAGTGCTTTAAAAGAATACCATTGTCTAATGCAAAATCATAAATTTTTAGCAATGAAAAGTAAGTTGCATTATCAAAAATAAGTGACGTGGGAACGCCAAACCTGGTGATGATATTTTTCTTAAGGAAGTGGATGACTTCTTACTCATTTGCTTGTTTCAATGGAATTTCTTCATCCCACTGAGTAAAGTAATTTGTGGTAACTAAGATATATCGATGTTGCTTTAATGAATGAGGACAAATTTCATCAATCACATCCAATCCCCATTATTGAAAGGGATCTTCAACAACAATGGGTTGCAATGGAGTGGTTGACTCATTATCTCGACCAACACATCTTTAACATACGAAAAACTTGTGGGCATAGGCTTGTGTATATTTAAATAGTGTGGGCCAATAATAACCAATCTACATGACTTTATGAGCAATAGTGTCGCCTATGTAGTTCCCACTAGCTAGCCCATCATGAAGGTATTTCACTACCCTTTCCCAATCTTGTGCTTCCAAGCATCTAAGTAGGACACCATTGTGGTTCTTCTGAAAAACCATACCGTGTAAAAGCTAATAAGATAAATTTTTCAGTCGAATATCCCTCTTTTGTTTAACTAATAAGTGTGAGGGAAAGGTGTCATGCTCTAGATACTGACGCACACCAGTGTACCAAGATGTGGTTTCATTTGTAGGGGTAGCTTTCTCAATAATGTACATTTTGATTTCTTGTCGCCAAAAGAATCCTCTTTTGTTGAATTGACTTCTTTGACTACAAGCCGACAGAGACCATGGCCTTTTATTGTATGGACTGGCTTGAATTATAAATCATATTCCTGAAGGTTGGTCATCTACTTCACCCTCCTCTCACCCAACTCCTATTGCATAAAAAGTGATATAACTGCTAGGTGAGGCATAAAGATAATATCATGAAATTTCAATAGGTGAGGCCTAAAGTGCTTCACTGGCTTGTATATTGCATAGGATTCCTTATCAATAGCATGATATTTCAATTCAGATCTCTGTAATCAACACTCATGAATGATATGGGTTGTTCATTTCCTTGATTGTCCTTCTGAGTAAGAATAGATGCAATAGATGTGTCAAAAGGAAAAGTATATAACAAGAAGTCTTTTTGAATCTAGACTATATAATGTTGGGTGTCATCAATCATTTTCTTAATCTAGGCGATGACATATTTTTCCATTTGGTCCCAATTGTAAACTGCATCCTTCATGATCATATCGTGTAATGGCTTAACAAACTATGCATAATCTTATATGAACTTTCGAATAAAGCTAATTTTCCCCAAGAAGGATTGCATGGAGTTCTTGCTCACTAGAAAGGAAATCTTAGCAACATCCATGAACCATTCTAGGTCTACTTTGATATTTCTCTTAGCTATAATGTGTACAAGAGGTTTCCCTAGACACTCCAAAGATGGTTTTATTAGGATTTAAATATATTCCATATTTTCAAAAACAATCAAATATTTTCCTTAGATAACGAAATTGATTAGATCTTATCTTTGAAAATACTGTAAAATCATCCAAGTACACAACCACAATCTTTCCAATCAAACCATGGAATGCAATGTCCATATCCCACTAAAAGGAGGCACTAGCATTGATAAGTCCAAATGGAATATGCCAAATGTGAATGTACCACATTTAGTCCTGAAAGTATTGTTAAACTTGTTGTTCTAATACTATAACTTCGTTGTATCCAAAAAAATTGTCTACTAGCGAAAACATCTCTGACCCATATACCATCTGGAGTATCTTCTCCATAGATGGAATGGGATAGTTATCATTATCTAAATCCCAGTTTAGGTTGTGAAAATCAAAACATAAGTGTATCTCTCTAGAATTCGTTCTAACATGAACCAAATTAGAGACCCTGGTAGAATGACAAACTTTGAATATGATATGAGCATCCATTAGTTTTCTTAGTTCTTTTTTAATCTTTCTTTTTTAATGAGGGGTTCAAGCATAGGATGAACTTTTCTTAACTTTTGTTGAAATGGATTTACCCCTTCCTTAATGGGTATCACATTTTATATAATTCACGTGTCATAAGTTTTCAAATCATTATACATCCATGCGAACACATCAAATTACTATTTGAAAAGACAAAAAAAGGCTTGTTTCTCTTGGGGAGAACAACGTGTACCAAGGTTCACATATTCTAAATCTTCTTTGGTACCAAAATTAACTTGACCATGTGATAGTGTAGAATTTTGGGTCTTCATTAGGGGAATTTTGAGGTATAAAATGAGCCTCCCAAGAAAATTGTACAATCAAAATAAACTTTATAAGAACCAATAGGATTCAAGATGGTGGGATTATTGTCTACATTTCCCTTTCAGAATCCTTGTTGTTGCAAATATCTAGGGGCTTGCTTGAGTCCATATACGGCTTTCTTTGATCTACAAGCATAGTCTTCATATTTTTATAGTATGAATCCTTCTAGTTGTTCTATGTAGACTTATTCTTATAGCTCTCCATTTTGAAAGGATTATTTTACATCAATTTGACACACTTTAATTACTTTGGAGTATTCATAGGCCAAGAGAATTTTGGTTGCTTCCATTCTAGCTACTGGAGAAAAAGTTTTTTCAAATTCTATCCCTTCAACTTGGGCATATCCTTTGAACACTAGCCTTGCTTTGCTTTTGGTCACCTTTCCATCTTCATTTAATTTGTTTTTGAAAACCCATTTTCTACCAATTCTATTTTTTTCTTGGGTCTAGAAACAAGTTCCCATGTCTCATTCTTCTCTATTTGATTTAGTTCTTCTTCCATGGCCTGTATCTAATATTCATCATTTCTATCTTCCTCAAAGTTACTTGGTTCAATTGTGGATAATAGTGATATATTCCTTTGCTCTGATGTTTGTTCTTGTTTTCTTCCTTTGGTTTCTACTCCTAAACTCTTCTCCCCAATGATTTGTTTTGGTGGATGGTTCTTCTAATACCAGTGTTCATGTGTCTTGCAAGGTGTCCGAAAATCTTGTTGATTATCCGATTATTCTTGTTTTGCCTCTAACTGCTTCTCTTCTTGGTGTTCCTCTTCTTCTTTTTCTTCCTCTTGCTTCGGTTCTTACTCTTCATGTTCTTCAAAGATGTGTGGATTTTTTATTTCCTTCTTGGTCTTAAGCATGTTTATTTCATCAATTTTTGCATTGATGTTTTCCACTATCTTGTTGAGCCTAATATTATAGCACTTTTCATTTCATCCAAGAAATTAAGCATATGAAAAAATACAATAACCCAGTTATTAGCATATCCAATAAAAATTTAAGCAGTATCATCTACTTGAGGAGTGAATATTCCTTACTATTGTTTACGGTTTTATGACGTTGTTTGAATATTGTTGATCTGAGATCGCTACCTGCAGCAAGGTGTTGGGTATGACTCTCCACCCAACCTTAGATGAGCTACAACTAATATCTCTTGCAATTGTCACCCCCGAACCCTCAACTAACTTAATCTTATCAATGATCTTCTCCCTCCATCATTTCCTTCCTTAAGAATGAGTGAATGAATGCATGACTCTTCTTCCCCCTTCTTTGCCATTAAATAGAACAAATATTTCTAAAATTTGTAAGGGGATTAGAAAGGGATCTGCATGTACACCATCCATGTTTCCATGCTAACTTTATTTTATTTATTTATTATTATATTTTTTCGTTATTTTTATTTTATTTATTTATTCATATATTTTCCTTCATTAATTTTTATTCTATTTATTATTAATGTTTTTTATTTAATTATTATTATTATTGTTATTTATTAATTGATTTATTATTATTACATACCCCCTCTTTAAGAAACTTTGTCTCAAAGTTAATTTTATTCTTTTATTTTACTTTATTTATTTATTACACCATGATTTCCAAACACCCTCTGTTGAACTAGTATACTAGAAAGCATTGAAAATTACACCACAACACTGGGAAATCTCAAGGAATCACAAGCCTCTTTACCACTTTCGGAATCAGACATATAGCCTTATCACTCTATATCATAACCCCAAGACTCATCCAAGGCCTAGACCTCATCTACCCCAAGGAAAGCATCTGGTCCTAGTACTCAATGATTTTGGGAATCTTGCTAGGTTGGCCCAACTCCATCCATAACCCACTAAGGTGCACAACCCCAGGGTTCGAATTCCTTACGTCCACTCTGGACCTTGGCATCAAAGTCCTTACGACCCCTTTAGACTTCAGTATCCCAATCCAATATCAAGCACTCGACCTCCTCAAGATGGTCCTATAGCTCTTAAAGATATATCTATCAAGAGTTATACAATGAAATAGATACACTAGCATATGTAGTGTTGGTTGAGTATGTCCCTAGCCCATATGATGTTACACATTCTCCCTCATAGGTATGGGCTCCCACGAGATCATCAACTAAATTGGCCTCCTCAGTTATTTATGAAATTCTTTTCAGTCACCACATCTTAACATGCAACCCATGCATTATCTATAATCATAACATCATAAAAAATAATCCATATGCCAACTCTTGTATGACATCATGAGAACATAACATCATTGTTATCACAACATTCTGAATGGTAAAAATTGCATGTTCATGCATGTTATAAAATATGCATGCAATAACCACATGCTTCACATCATCATTAGTTACAACATATAATATCACATAATATTTGGAACCACATATCAATGCAACCTAATATAAGAATCATATCCATACATATCGAATATAGAGCAATAATACACTATAAACATTCTTATCATGATTCATCATAAATATCAATTGTTTTTGCTTGTATAAACATTAAATAGCAATGATGAAGTGAGACTACTCAATATCCATCTAGGATCTAGGCTATCTCATTGATAATATTAATGTCACTTTTCATCAAGATACCCATTTCTTTTCAATAATCATTTCTTGTTCTTTCAACTAGGAAGTTGATTGTTTACACAATGGTTATAGTCATTCTCTTGTCATGTATTTTTCCTTTCCCTAAGGAAATTTAGTGAAACTCATCATTAAGATATTACTGGCCACACAATCATTCTTTAAATCATCAATATATATAATATATATATATATATATATATATTAGTACCATTCTACTCAATGGCACACCAACACTCATTATTGTTGTTTACTATAAAAAGATTTTTTTATCTCATTAATTTCCCATATCAATACCACTTGATCTCTTTTCTCTTATATTTTCCTTTCTTCAAAAGTTGGGTTGTGGATTCTTCCACTTCAATTTTGTCTTGTTAATTACTATCTTTAGTGTAGAGTTTCAAATGCTTAGAACCACCAGTTCCATTATCTTCCTCAAAAAGGTTTGGTATGCCTAATGTGCTTGGCAATAACTTCCTTCAATACTAATGGCGCAAACTTGATAAGTTGTTCTATATGAAGTCTCATTAGGTCATCAATCCACTCATGAAACAATAAGTGAAAATAATTCAAGTATCCCTCTATTATTTGGTTCTTACTTCTTTTGGATGTGTGCATAGTCCTTCTCAAGGTCTCATTATAGAATATCTACCAACATTCCTTCTTACGCTTCATACTAGGTGGTTTCCCATTAGTATACATAGTTTATTTCCTTTTTTGAAAGGTAGACATTTTTTATCCGTAATCATCTTACACCAATATGAGTATTCTAGTTCATAAATTCACATCTTAATTGGTTTATTTATAACAATTACTTCCTAATAAGCATTGTCCTTATTTAAAGTATTTCTTTCTTCCTATTTTAACTTGTATTGTTTTCTCTTAGTTTAATCACTTATAATTTCTCTACATCTTCACTAAACAAATAGTGTTTTATTTACTTCTACAAGTTACCTCTACTAGTTTATCACATTGTATATAATACTTCATATCTAGTGGTATCTTTTCAATGCCCATGTCAAGACCCTAAGTTTGTACTATAATGTGCTTAAGATACATATTTTTCTTTTTATTTCTTTTCTTTTTCCTTCTCATGTACTCCTTGTGCATGTCTACTAGCGTAATTCCCACACCTTCTTGTTTTATTTATGAAAATCGACATGTTATAATAAGCATATCAAAGGGTGCCATAATCACTTTTAGACTAATCATAAGTTGATGAGATTGCTTCTTTCCTATCAATTCATTGCAAAGTATTTTGTACTTGTGAGTTCAATCATATTTTCATTTTAGGTTATGCCTATATTGTGAGGGCATAGGTTGTTTTTAACCACCCTTTATTTCATTCTTGATCACTTCTATTTTTCTTCCCATTTTCAAAAGGCAATTTCCTTGGAGGAGTACAACCTAGTACCCATTATTTATGGCTTAAGCACATAACCGCCTTGAATCCATCTTGTATCATCTCATATCAAAACTACAATTTTATTTTACTTACATCAATGTTATGTACGTTAGTTATAACATAATACAAAATTGAAATAAAATTCAAAAAAACCTCCATATCTTTGTTAACTTACACCCTAACTACAAACATTAAATTCAAAATAAATTTATTTTTTCATATATATTTAATTTATCCAACATCCAAAATAACACAAATTCCTTATTTTCTTATTTTAAAACATAATATAAATATTTCACAGTTGATAGAAAAAAATTTAAAACACTACAAAACAATTCTATGTCATTGTTATTTCATATACACCTAACCACAAAATATATTTTATTAAAAAAACCAGGCCAAAAAAATCTATGTTCTTTCTTTTTACCTTTACTTCTAAAGAAAATTGGTTATAAATATTATAATAATAAAAAACAAAATAAAAAATTCCATACAACCAATAAACTATTATATTTATAAAACACTTCCTTATGTTGTTCAGTAACATAAATGCCATGCTTTGGAATGGAAAAAAATTGGTCACACCTGTTAGGGTCCCACCCTAACCCTCTTATTTATGTAATGGGATCACGTCATATTCAAGAGTCAATAAAGCCCATATTAATAATTGTAAGTAGTTAATCCGCAATTTATAACGGAACCACAGTTAATTGCAAATGGGTCGTAGTATTAGATAGATGGTATTATTAATACCACGGTATTGGCCCGTGGTATTGCATGTGTGAGTCATATATAAATGACGGAGACTCCCTGCGAGGAGCATCGTGTCTTATTTTGTAATCGAGCTCTGCTCTATTGGAAGTTTCCCCCTCGAAGAGGCAAGTGAACATTACTCTCTAAATAATAAAATCATTGCTATTCTGTGTTCTAGGTATCTTTTCTTTGCATATTCTGTATTTGGGTATCATTTTGCAGGTTGAGAGTATAACAGATGCTCTTTGAGATAGGTTGTATCCTCCATAATTGGCTCTCACCCTTAACCCTTCTCCATAAGATCGATATTTTAGTTATTATGTATACATTTATTTTTATGTATGGTTAATGTGGAGACATCTTCACCAACAACATTTAAAGTATAGAGAAATAAAATAATAAACACAATTACCAAAAATCAGTACTACTTTAAATTATATATTATACCAAATAATGATATATACGTATACATTAAGCTTTATCTTAAGATCAACACACTATTTTAACATACTAACAATTTGTTAAGAGAATATTTCAACCACATATTGAAATACAATTTTTTACCTTACAATGATTAATATAGTAACAATCACAAGCTTTATATGATAAAATATCACATATTAATTTGGATCAAGCAAGTAGGAGTTAAGAATTGCAACACTCCCCTTAACAAGTCAAACACCACGGAGTTTGACTAACATTGGTACCACCGAGTTTGACTAAGAATCTATTGTACTCTAAAGCCTAACATTAACTTGAATATAAAGACTGAACGATTAGACATCATATAGACATATTTCCATCTAGTAAGACACCGAAAAATCTAATCATGGTGCTTGTCAAATATCTAAATTTTTTTTTGGATATGAAAGATATTAAAATCAATCCTATACTATATACACCTACAAATAAAAACATATAGCACAAAATTTGTCAAAAAACTTTCATGGAAAAACAAGTAAAAAAACAAAATACACAACTATATTTCTTTTTAAACAAAAATGAACTTACATAACAAACTCAATAATACATTTTACTTTATAAATTATTCTCATATAAATTACAAAATATCAATAAAAGATAATAATTCATTTATAATAAGTCACATACTTGAAATAATTTCGTCTATATCTTTAATCTATACATTTTCAACCTCATTATCTAATCTCTATCTTAAATTCTTATATTTCATTCTAATTTGTTAAAATAACTAATTATAACTAAACCACTGCCACTGGAATTCCACATTAAAATAATTAAACTCAATACCTACATTAACAACACTCAATATAAGGAATATAATACAGGGGAACTTTCGATATCACCGAGACTTTCAAATCATTTTCAATGCCACCATCATATCTACATCAACATGCATATAGATCCAAGGATTTAACTATGTTTTAAACAATGTGTAAGGTTCTCTTAAATAGATTTAATGCATGTTTCGCTTCTCTAGGCGCAAACCTTTCATTGTAGCCTCCATTAATACAATTAATTCATTTGTATTATTCCTTGATCCCTTCATTTCTACCGCACTAAGCATCTCAATTTCATTTCTTAAACATATGGCTTGGTACAAAATTTAAAAAATGCATCTTTTTAAGTTATTTTTAAATTTTAGATTATCTTTTTTTTTAGACTTTCATCCATTCCAAGTCAGTATTGATTATGTTTTTTAGATTTTCCATCAATTCCAAGTCAGTAGGGATGGAAAGGATCAAGTCATGCTATTTAATCTATCAACGAATGACATAAATTTATCTCATGAAAATTAAAATATATATATATATATATATTTATCAAATTTTAAATGAAAAATGTTTTATATTTTTTGAATTAAAAATAAGAAAAAATTTCATAGTATTTTCTATTTTTTTGTTTTTTTGGATTTTTTTTTTTTATTAGTCATTTTGTCTGTGACATGAGAGTTAAAAAAAAAAGGAATTTTAACCAATTTTCCCTATCATAAGAGTACAACAAAAAAAATTATTATATTCATTGAAGATCAAATGCTATGGTTGTGGTGATTTGTCTTGTTTGTGGTGATTTGTCTTGCTTCACATAGAGGAAAGCAATTCCATTTTGAGTCAACCCCTATAATCTTGCTACTTTGATTTATGAATAATACTTATCAATCTTTTATGGCTTTACTTACATGTCTTCTATTTACTTGTGCCACTTGCTTACATTCATTGCCTACTCCACTTGCTTGGATTTATGAATAGTGCCTTCACTTATTTTTGTCTTCTCAACATGAAGAAACAATAATGGGCGCTATGGATCAAAATTGATTCAATATAGGTTTGTTTTTTTGTTATAAAAAAATTGGCATTGTATAAGTATTATTTAATTTAAACTTAGCTTATGTAGACAAAAAATAATGGTATTTCTATGTCTCTTGTGGGCATGGTTTTTTGCATCATAATGCACATGTCCATGAATGATTAGGTCTACAATTATCATGGACAAAGATTTAGTAGTTATATTTATTTGGAGGTGTGTGTTATTGGAGATTTTAATTAGTTTTATATCTATATTATATATATTATATATATATATATATATATATAAATATATATAGATATATATATATATATATATATATATATATATTTATATATTTATTTATTTATTTTTGCTTGGGCATTGCATTGATATCCATAAAACAATACTATGATTTAGTTTAGTTTTACCCATTGTAATTGTTTGAACAATTATACCAGTTACCATGTAAGAAAGAAGAATAGATTCGTTGTATTTGCAAGATGGCCTATAAGGGATTAAAGAGTAAATTTTCCTCTTACATTCCCTCTCTATTATTTCCATTTAGACTTTAATACTCGTGAACCAATACCACCTATGTGTTATTGTTCGAGTATACCTAGACTTTTCTTTTCTCTTTTTTCTTTCTGAAGACGTGATTCTTTATGTGAGGTCTATACAATTTCATATAATAAAAAGTATGATGTGTGAGTATATATGAAAATTTAAATTATTTTTAATTTTAATATAAAATAATTTATTTTAATTTATTAATATTGAAAAACTAAAATGAAATTGATACTTTACATTAAAATTTGTCTCTTCTTTTAAATGTGATCTTTAATCAATGGAAGTGATTAGCATGCTAGTCAATACAACTAAATTATCTTATTATTACATAGATTTTTCATTTAATAGATCCTCATATCTAACATTGATAAGGGATTTTTAAATCCACTCTACTCCAAGTACTAATAAAGACAATAGGTTTCAGACACCTCGATAAAGGGAACAAATTTGAGACAAAATAAACCTATAGAATCTCTTTCTTCTACCATTCCTCATAGAGTTTATGTGACCCTTTTGTAGGGTTGAATTTAATCACTGGTGTCTATGTGACCCTTTTGTAGGATTGAAATGAATCATTAATATGAGATACTAGTAAATGGTGCATAGGTTACCCGGATGCGGGTGACATTGATTGACATGCAGCGTATTAATTCCCCTCGCCCAAGCCACATGGCTTCACGCTTCCGCCAGGTGGTAGCCATGAGCTCTGTTTGCGTCTTGGGTGATAGTACAGGCAGAAGCATTAAAAGGCCTTTAAGGCAGGCAGGTTACCGAGGCTTTGCGACCAGAACTTTCATCATGGCGCCTCCTTATCTCTGTTCAGGCAAGCGTTCTGGTTCTATTTCTAACCCTGCAACTGCCCAAGGAATTGCTCAGAGCTTGCTGGCAGATGGAATCCCCTTCCGCGTCGCCATTTCTTGCCCTGTGGTTAGAATTGTGAGCGTCACTCAGGCGAATGTGAAGGGGATCTGCGGCAGCTGCAGAACTGGGGGCAGGTATATTTCTGTAAATTCTTGTTTGCTCAGTCGTGTCAAGCTCTCTTCGCCTCTCATGGCTCCTCGCGGTGGTTACAAGTCTCCGCGCAGGGGAGGGCACTCTAGCCAATCCAGTGGCACGAAACAGAAATCTCCGCCCAATCCGAGGAGGATTTCTCCATTAGCCTGCGCTTCGCCACCCTCTGGTGCCTCTACGCCTTCCGGGGATTTGGACAATGCTGTCCAAATAGCTTCTCTTAGCTATCGTCGTCGGACCAACAAACCTGTTATTCGCGCCCGCATTACAGTCATCTTCGATGAGGAAGATGAGGTAGATGACAGTAGCAACCAGGCTTCAGGGGAGAAAACGCCCACCTCCTCTGATACTTCGTCCAAAGCACAGGACACCTCCTACATCCCTGAGGTTCAGAGTCGCATGGAGGATGATAGCACAGATTTTCCCTCGGCCGAGCAGGCAGAAGCTGCCAAAGAGCTTCGCAGTCTCAAGCGCAAAGCTCTCATGGCCTCGGTTGAAGGCTCAATGAAAACGCAGATGGATTCTACTGGCAGTGGCATGCGTATTGCAGAAGAAGAAGATTCGCTGGACTACAGACTCTACCTCAAACTTCCGCCTGGCTATGACCGAATTAAAGACGTTCCTGCTGGTGTCGAAGTCTCCTGGGAGCCCGACCCAATCCAGGCTGCTGAAGAAAGGAAGCAACGAGCTTTAGCACGCGAGGCTGAAGCGAAAAAGGGCAGCAGCAAATGACCACAAGGCTCTCTGGGGCAAGCCGATACTCAGGCAATTCGCCTCTTTTTGCATTTTTCTGTTCAGTCCTAGTTTTCTTATGCGTCGCAGCGTTGTCAACTCGGTCTCTGTTCTATGGTTGATAGTCTGTTCAAGTCTTGTGTCTTAGGTCCAGGTTGGACAACTCCTGTTCCAAACCTCTCTTTTTGAAATTTTGTTCTTCTGGCTCTTTCACGCAGCAATTTCTGATGTAATGACAATTTCTTGACAGAGAGCTGTTTCACGGCTCTCAGAGGTGTATACCTCTTGTACATAATTTTTCTCTTTTAATACAATAGTTAAGTCTTTACTTAGCAAAAAAAAAAATGGTGCATAGGTTCAAGTTCCAATATTTCTTGGATGTGCATTCAATTTGGGTACCCATTGAAAATTCTCCATTCACTACTGATTGTTAGATATGGGTGTGTGCACACTAAATATTATATGATCAACAATGGGTCAAATCATTAAGAATTTGATGGAAGCAATTTAAACAAATCACTTAGGAACATACAACATTCATAATTTTTTGGTCTTGACAAACTAGGTGCCAACATGAGTGTGGATATTTTTAATTTTTGTGAGTGCCATCATTCATGACCCCTTGAAAGTCTACTCATATTTGAAGAGTAGATTGAACCTATGAGTCTTCTATGATGCAACATCACTATAGATTGACTACAAATCATACAATGATTTGAGAATGAATTCCCCACTTTTCTCTCCAATAAGAGAAACTCTATGTAACATAAATATCCGATCTAGATTTAAATCACCCTTAGCATATACAAAATGTGCTACACAAAGATGTGAAGGCCTTTTAACTATGTTTTTCCCTCTAGATTTGCTAAAAAAGTTTATCTTGACATCTTAACTCATGTATCCTTATGGGTTGTGATAATACACCACTCCACCATTGCAACCATGTCGTGCAATGAAAAGTCTCCCATACAAAAATCTTATGTTACCTCATGGATTCCTTTAATAACTAAGCCCAAGAGAACTAAAAATTAATTTTAACAAAGGAGTTGTCTCCTCTTTCCTCTTTGATCAAATTTAGATCTTTACCACAGGTATCATTGGCATGGAATCATACCATTTATATTACTTCTAAGAAACCTCATCCAATACATAATGATATACTAAATTCACAAGTCAAGCACACATACAAATTTAGCAACAAGAGTCACATATGACTAGAAGCATCACCTCCAAAATATTTATGATACTACATTACTCTCCATGCAATTGTTTATTAAACATTACAAGCCTTGTTTTTGCTCCTCATTCTCCACAACTTTTACACAACTATCACACACAACCACTATGTAGATATTTACTCTATCCATTCATGATTGGCTTCATTGTCATGGTAAAAACCTTTTATGGTCAAACTTTTAACTTAACAAAAATAATATATAGTGTGCACTAAATTACTATTGAGCAATGTGTTTTCATTGATGTCAAAGAGTATTGTTGATGTGTCCTTGTACTTGTTGATAATAGATTGCATGGTCTAATAAATTATATTTAAGAAATGTTTCTCTACATGAAAGTCACTCAAATACTCAAAGAAAAGGGTGTAGTTGGATAGTCCTCTTAGAAGCCTTTCCAACAGTGTATGGAACTCTGAAAAACCCTAAGGGATCAAGAGTAATGGTGGTTTGAATTATGGCAGGGTTCTCAAGCTCATGGTTCCACTAGGTTAACAAAAGGCATAAGAGGAGTTTTTTCTTGTTATTTAACCTGAAATTTAACAGTGCATCCCAGTTTCCTAGAGGTTCTAGTGATCCTGTGGTCTATAGAACCCACAAAACGATAAATTTCCCATTGAATAATAAGCGCATCATGAAGCTTTAATTCAGGACTCGGGAGACTTTGGTGAGGAGAGTTGTGATCCCATAGTCAACAAATCTGTGAATGTGAGATTTATTGACATCTCATGATTAATTTTATGTCATGTCGTAGAAGTTTTTGGTTGGACATATTAACGATGGGAACAATGGTGCGATTTACAGAGATGTGGGAGATAGATAAAATTCCATTAACAAATGTGAACTTTCGCATCATATCACAAAGGTTCTAACAAACGACATAGCATGACAACGACCACACCTAACAGACTCTAGGAGATAGAGAAACCTTTGTTAAATGACATGAATATTCATGTCCTACCATGGAAGTTCAAGTTGAGGCATAGAGAAGGAGCGCACCTAAATAGACAAAGCCACTAGATGGAAACCTTCTCACCATTGGAATATAATGCAAACTCTCCACCTTAGACCATTTAAAATAACAAATGAATTAGTAAAAAAACAATAGAACCTTGGTCCTCCTCCATAATTAATGTGGTGGAACAATGATAGGTGGCTAAATGTATTTGGGTTATATGGATGATGTTGCACATAGTTGACAAGATGGCTCAGTGAGATGATGACATGGATGATGACAAATGGCATGACTTGATAGGAGACATGTGACATGATGAAGAAAGGTTACACGTGCCATGCAGATCTAACACTTTCAAGAGTCCAAGTGGCCTTTTGTTGGTGACATGTGGCACCATTCTCAGGGTAACATGTGGCAATGTGATGACATAGCATGACACATCGCTGCGCCAGGGAAGACCAATAAAAAGGTTCATGGAGGATATTTTTTTGGATTCTGTTGCATTTAATGGACTCCGGGGGATGGATACTATTTTGTCACTTGCCAACCAATTTCCTATTGCGTTGCATTAGGAGAATCAAGTGCTTAGTGAGTTTAGCAATGGAAAGGGCTACAGTTAATGGAAGGCATGGGATGGAAATTTGTCTATCAATTAATAGACAAATTCACGTCACATCAAGATGTGTTTGTAAGCCATTTTTGGTGATAGTGATTTTTGGCATTTAGGTGATAAATGGCTTAAAGTCCAGTTTGGCTATTTGTAGATGTGTTATTTTTGCAAAGACGAGGTTCTAACCTTCAAGAATATAATGCATGTGCTCTAGATCCTTGGGATCATACATTTGTTTAGACTTATTACATATTTTCAATAGCATAGGTATTTTATTTTGGAACCAAGTCATCAGGAATGGCTTGGTTGCATACCTATTTGGAAGAGGGCCTATGAGCTGGGATTGTCAGGCCATTTGGCTCTTGAATGGTAACACATCAAAAACATGATGAAATCCATTGGTATCTGTCATTATGGAAGATGAGATCATGTCACATGGGCTGGTAAAAAGAAGATCAAGGAGATTGAGGTAGAGGACACCTATTACAACCTCTGCACAAAGGAGATGCATCTCACTAAGATATGCTTGTTCTACAAATTTTGATGCACAATATTTCCCTCTAAGATCATCATGTTCCTTTGGCTAACCTGGAAAAACAAAAACCTTACCTGGGACAACCCACAAAAGAGAAAGCGATAAGGGTCGAGATCTGCTATCTATGTTGGAATGGAGGGGAAGATAATAGTCATTTATTTACTTGGTACATATATGGCGATACTTTTCAGTTAAAATGGGCATACCATATTTTCAATATTTTAATATTTCTGATTATTTAAATTGGTGGAGCGAACAATGTTCCTCATGGAGTTTGCTTCCTTTCACTGTCTTCTGGGAGATTTGGAGGTGGCGCAACGAAATTATTTTTGAAAATGTTAAGGTAAAAGAAGACAAAGTACTGGCCTGTATTACAAAATGGATCAACGGCGAAAATGATATCAGCAAAGTGCCCAAGGATAAGACTTGTAAGGGGGCTGGTCCATGATAGTTTACCCTACGAGGTTTTTTGATGGGGAATCCCAAAGAGGGATGTGCACATGTGGTTTTTGGATCAAGTTTTCAGAAGTGCAAGAGTACTGGGTACACTAGAATGTGGGAAGGGGCATAAATATGAAGGTTGAATCCATGGCTCTATGGGGCTTACTTTGGTTCACGAATTACATGGACATATCTCACATACACATTTTTGGGGATTCCCAAATCATTATAGATCATATCCTTGGAAAAAACAAGATTCAACGGAACTCACTCCATGGCTAGCTATGTCTGATTAAAAAGCAATGGGCCACTTTCCAGGACTCTACTATACAACATATTGGACGAGACCATAACCAGAATGCAGATCAAATGTCCAAAATGGGTCTTTTGGATGCACCAGACGGAATGAACATTGAAATGAAGATGGGGACACTTACTATGGGTGTTGGATGTCTCCTCTTGCCGGGGTAGCAAACACATCCTACAGTCTCTAAACAAAGATGGACGCTACCCGAAGAGATAAGTAAGCACCATATGTTTTTTCATTCCTTTTTTGTATATGGTACATATATATAGCAGAGTTACACCGCGCTTCAGTACATAGTTGATAATGATGGATACTCTCTCTCTCTCTTTTTATACACAATAGTGCCACGTAGTGTTGATGATCTGTATGAAGAATATGGGGTTTATGTATATGTATGCAAAATATAAATTATAGCTACATGCAGAAGTCGACTAGAGAAGCCCAATTTTCTGAATTATGTATTGTTTTATATAATAGACAACAACATTTTTTTCATGCTGAAAAAAATAATGCATGTGCTCTAAGACTTAAGGGAGTGGAGATTTTAATTCACGAAAGGACAATAAGCACCTCATGCTTAATCCAATTGTCATAACTCATGTTTCTGAGGTCTAAGTTACATCAAGCTAGTAGCTAAAGTGTTAAGGGCGCGACAAATTGAAATTTGGTATTGTGTGCACTAAATTTATTTAAAGATCTTGTCAAAGGATTGATATGACTGCAATGATTTGGTCTGTTGATATAGTGTAACAACAAGATTACGAGGGTTAAAGTTGGGGTTCAATGACCATCGTATTTGGGAGTGAAGAGGTTATAAAAGGCAAAGAAGTTACAGAGAAAGAGTTGGTTGCCTCTTTAAAGGTGAGAGGTCTAGATAACACTAATGTTAGCTATGAGAAATTAAAGTTGGAACTATAGTTGATTGTAGTTGTTGAGAAGGTTCTCCTCAAGTAGTTATCATTTGAATGAAAATTATCCTTGGGTTGTGTGAGGTGTATTGAAGTCTATCCTTCAATTGTAAAAGAACCAAAAGTACATTATTGAGTTGTGTAATAGTTAATGAAGTTCATCCCTAAGTGTTTTATGTTGTACTAAAGTTCGAACTCAAGCTATGTGTGAATAAAAAAGTTGAACAAGAATTTTTTCTGCAAAGTATGAGATGAGTATGTCCCATTGGTATGATTAGACTGAGGTTGAGTAAGGATGTGCGTGCTTAAAGAGTGTATTGGGAAGACTGAGAGTTGAGAAAGCTAAGATTCGAGAAAGACCATCTTCTGAGAAGGTTGAGAATTAAGAAAGATGAGAAATAAGAAGGTAAAGTGTTTGAGAAGACCAAGAGCTAAAAAGGCAGAGAGCTTAATAGGCAAAGAGACAAGAAGGTCAAGCATCTAAGAAGGATGACAGTTGAAAAGGCAAAGAGTTGAATAGGTCGAGAGCTAAGAAGTCCAAGCGTTTGAAAGGGTTGAGACTAATAGAGGGTGAGTATGTGATGCAGGAGCATTCAACCCAAGAGAAAGTCATTATAATTAAGTAGACATAGGGGGTCATGTATTTTAAGAAGTTGGATTCCTAAGTGATAAATTAATTTAATATTAGGCTTTTGAGTGCATATATTAGAAATTAATTAGATAATGAGAGGAAATTGTAAATGCTCTCAAATAAATGAGAACATGAGTGAGCAATAATGACAAAAGAGTCTAAAGTCAATTAGGACTCTTTAAGCAGTTCCATGATTCGAGGAACTAAGGAGAACTCTTAGGAATTAAACGAAGATTAGAAGTGGATGTAGAGGATAAAGGATTTAGGAGTCGAACCAGGGTTAGTTCAACAGAACTTTCTGGCATAAATGTAAGCCTACGGGCAGAGCACAAAGGTGATGCAGGAGCACCCAGCAACAAAGCCAGCAAATGTGGACCAGAAGATCAGAATAGAGAAAAGCCTGTTTTAAAACAGAAAAGCATGATTTAAAGCAGAAAAATAGATTTAAAAAGGATAAAGCAGATTTAAAGCTTTCATGCATGAAGTTTTTGTGGAGGAAATAAGGAGAGGATAGAATTGATCCTTCCTAAAATTCTTATATAATTGTAATACCATAGGGTTGTAGGAATATCTGTTTGTGAGGAATTTTGTGAAGTTCAAGATGTAGCCGAGCGTGAGCTCGTTTTAAGGCTGAAATGCCTTAATTTTGTAACTGTTCCGCAAATATACAAATATGTGTTCATGTTCTGTGTTAATTATATATTGCTATGTATTGTATTACCTTGTGGTTGTGAGATTTTAATCATATATTGCATGTTTGTAATGGGTTGAAGGGAAGGATCAAGATTTTTTTAAAGGAATTGGGATTTTGGGCAACCCCCAATTTCTCATTATCATCAGGTGGTATCAGAGCAGTAAAAGATTCTGCAAAAAGAGGTACAATTGTGTTAAAGATGGAGAGTTTATGGTCTTGCTATTGTGCAGATGGCGACAGCCGAAGGTGAGAAGATTTGCAGCAACCTAGAGAAGGATGCCAAAAGACCGAGTGCGGGAGGGCTTGGTGAGGTATCGTGTAACAGAGGAGGTTGTTACTGTAGAGGTTTGTTGTAGCTCACAGAGTTCTAGTGAAAGAATGCAGTGGATAAATTGATATTATGAAGACCAGAAGCATATGACCAGGAGGTCATAAATTTTTGTGCCTTGGGAGTCTGATGCAGGAGCACCCAACAACAAAGCCAGCAAATGTGGACCAGAAGATCAGAATAGAGAAAAGCCTGTTTTAAAACAGAAAAGCACGATTTAAAGCAGAAAAATAGATTTAAAAAGGATAAAGCAAATTTAAATCTTTCATGCATGAAGTTTTTGTGGAGGAAATAAGGAGAGGATAGAATTGATCCTTCCTAAAATTCTTATATAATTGTAATACCATAGGGTTGTAGGAATATCTGTTTGTGAGGAATTTTGTGAAGTTCAAGATGTAGCCGAGCGTGAGCTCGTTTTAAGGCTGAAATGCCTTAATTTTGTAACCGATTTGTGTGATATATAAACCCTGGGTCTAGTGTTTAAGTTTATGTGCGTTTTATAATTGATTTAATTTCGTGCGTGTATTTTATAAATAAACCGAAATGCTAGCATCAGGTTATTATGGTTCTGTGTATGACAGAAATTGATATAATGATTATGCATAAATACTGTATTTAATCGTTGTTCAATCTGTGACGCAGATAAACTTTAGCTGACTGTATAATTTTGCAGATGATATAGGCAGTTCTAAATTTCTCCAGACACTATACAGTCAGATTTTGGCTGGCTAGCTACGCATAAATATGATTTGTTTTTCCTCGTCAGGTTCGTCAAATTTGCCCAATTTGACCGTGACCTTATGGTTATTGAGTATCACTGAACTAGTCATTTAAATCGAAGGATTCATCCTGTTCTTTTTCCAATGCCTCTGAACAGAGAAACTATGTGTGTCGGGAGAGTTTATGAAACATATATGACCTGAGGGTATAAACTATTGGCTGGTTCGTGGAAAATCCGTAGGTATCAATTGAGAATTGGTTAAGAAAGGGGATTCTGGCATATACCCAGATCTCTTTTCATCAGGCTACGAGCAGAGCACAAAGGAGGCCACGATATTGAAGAACAGGCCTGTGTGAGACACAGAGTCTTGGATATGTAATTGATCGTTTATATTTATATATATGGATGTGTATTCATGACTGTGTCAGTGTGTTGAGGAGTATTTCATGAATGAATTACTTGTGAATTCATAGGCTCTATAATAGGTTGCAGGTAGAATTCTGAAGGACACAGAGGAATGGAATGATCTAGAGGAATCATGAATGGATCCTTGAATCCAATTAAGGAAACAGAGGGAAGCTTTGGGGTGAAATAGCGAAGTGAGATTTCGCAGAAGAGTAAAGCTTAGAGGTAGCTGAGTAGCGGAAGCAGAAGGCGGAGTTCTAAAGAACTACACAAGAGAAGAGTGATTCAGAGGAACATAATGGGTTGTTGAATCCATTAGAGGGATTAAAGCCAAGCTTAGGAGGGATCCCACAATAAACCAGCAAAAAGGTCGAAACCTTTGAAGAAAATAAAAACCACAAAAGAATTGAAGACTTAGCGTAAAAACTAAGTAAAAAGGAGGAGCGAAGGAGTAAAGTGTCAGTGCTCAGTAGTCGTTTGATCTGGAAGATCAATGGTCCAGATGATGTCGCTAAGGAGCAAAGCGAATTTAAGTCTCGCAAGCAAAAAACTCAACTTACACTAAGAATCGGTGCAAAACATAGTCGGATTTGAAATCCGGACTTGAAATCCTATAAAGAGTGGCTTATATCCATATCGGGTCTGTAAGGATATCCGATCAGTGCATGGAAGTAGAAGGGGTCTGGTCTTGAGGTTGAGCGAAATGCGATCGCGCGAGTTAATCACAACCATCGGATCACAAACTAGATCGACCGTCATGATTGGATCATTAATTCGCAATCAGAGGTCGGGGCGATCAGAGCGACGGAAGGAGTTAATACGAAGGAATAGACCCGCCGATAATTATGAATGCGGGTGCATAGAATTTGAAATCCGGTATATGTGTTCGGAGTGGGATTTCAACATAATTCCATGTAATTGTGATAGATGTGTTGCTGAGCCTTTTAAGGCTAAAACATATATTAACGATTCCGATAGTCGCATATCAGAGTCCGAGGGGTGATGAGGCATGTATATATGATCCGTGAAGGGAGCGATGACCGATTGCAATAAAGGTAGCCTCGGGAAATGTGCAGAAGCTATACAGAGGTAGAAAAAGGTGTGTTTGCCTATGTTTTTCCTTCGTAAATGGTTTGTAAAGGAGAAGAGCGCCGATAGAGTATTTCATGCAATAAAACATATGTAACCAATGGATTAAAGGGAAAGGTTATATATATGCAGCTTAAAGGGATAATGAAGGTTATGAGAAGATAAATAGTCCCGATAGGAGGTTTAAGCGGGATGATTGAGTTCAGATATAAAGGAACTGTAAAAGAGGGCCTTAACCATTTATGGAAGAATATTTGACTCCTTTGTGAGTTAAATACCTGGGACATATGTGTTTATGCATTTTAATGCATATTGTGGGTATAAGCGGGAGTAACCCTGCCATCAATATGTCTAAAAATTGACACTTAGAGAGAAAAATGTTGATAGGGATGAGATCATTAATATTATAGCTAAGAATAGAGGCTAGAATGCAAAAGATGTATATTGTGGATCTTAAGTTGTTGTAAGAGTCTACAAGAACCGAGAGAGCTTGAGGAGTGAGAGGATCCTTGCAAAGCTAAGAAAAAGTGGGGATACTCAATGGTATTATGAAATATCTAGCTAAGTGAGAGCTATAGCAGAGGGAAGCAAATATGAATAGATCACTTGTGGACACCAAGTCTGAAAATGAATGAAAAGGGGGTTTGCATGGTTTAGCAATTTGGTGCCTACACATCAAGGAGACAATGCTTCCTTTAGGTGGGTGCCTTAGAAACAATTTTGGTGTTGGTACCTCCTGTAAATGGGAGATTGCAAATCGGGGATTTGGTGCTTCCCGCTAGTTAGTTCCAATAAAACAATAGAGGTTGGTGCTCCTATAAGTGGGTGCTTGCAAAACAAAGAAAAGGAGATCGTAATCTCCAACTGGTTGGTGCAAGTAAAGTAATGTAAACAAAGATTGAAACAAAGAAAAGAAGAATATCGGTGGTTTTCACCCTTTATGGGTTTCCCCCTTAAATCTCTATCCCATATGTGTTGCTCATGTTCTTTGATTTGATAGTTGCGTGTTTGGATATGTTGATTACATGTATATATTTTTTGCCTATTTAAAAGATTTGAAACTTTTTTTAAAGTGTTGTTAAAGTTAAATTGATAATCAAAACAACCTTATACTCATTCCTCCCTTTGCCCCCTCCCATGTCCCCTCTCAATATAAGCAATATTTGAACAATTACAACCTCCCTAAATAATGTTTTTTCCCTATACTTCAAGCATTAACAATTTTTTCACATATATTATTATTCTACCAAGAAATAATTTCGCTCCAATAGATTGACACAACAACATTGATGCATTGGTCTCCACACTTCTCTATTATCCACAAAATAGATCCAAGATTCTAATAGTGTACACCATTCATTCAATTTCTAGATGTAATGACTCATTCAATAAGATCATCATGAATAATAGATTAAATCATCCAAATAATTACTATTTCTTCTTCTATAAATGATTATTTTAGTAAAACAATTTATCAAAAAAAAAACAACTCTAAATTATAATCACACTAGTAACAACAAAAACTCTAAATGGTTATTTTAATAAAACAATTTATCAAAATAAAAACAACTCTAAATTACAATGACACTAGTAACAACAAAAACTCTAACATGTGATTGATTCCCATCTTATTCACGTTGTAATATTCATAACAACCTTTAACTTGCAATTCAATATACTTATATCAAAATCACTCTCACTAATGCAAACTTGTAACAACAAAAACTCTAACATGTAGTGAATGGGAATGTGGATAATTCCCATCTTATTCACATTGTAATATTCAGAACAACCTTTAACTTACCATTCAATATACTTGATATCAAAATCACTCTCACTAATGCAAACCTTTAACTTACAATTCAATATACTTGATATCAAAATCACTCTCACTGATGCAAACTACCTGTAAGATGTAAGATTTTGAGAAACAGTGATCTAGATTTGCAAAACAATAAACAAGCTTGCAAGAGAAGGAAGGAAGCAAGCAAGAATTGAAAAAAGAATGAAAATCCTCATTGATTCTACAATATTGGTTTAGAATATATACATAAAAGCAACTAAGTTAAG